>VDFB02278969.1:0-247522 GCA_007258455.2 Sequoia sempervirens
CATCATCTAATTCTCCTTCCTCCTCATCTTCACTCTCCTCGTCATCATGATCACTCTTTATATCATAAGTGAAGTGACCTCTATGTGGTCATAATTTCACTTTAATATATCCTCATAAAGGCCATGTAATTGAAGTGCTTCAAGTAATATGGGTCCACAAGGGCACTCCTCACTTAGCCTATGTAGCCTATTTAATATATTAGTAGCAAGGTGGTATAGGGGGGAAGTTTGTTGGAAGGCCATCATTAAGCTCTTGTGCAACTCATGAGATTGAATGTGTCACCACAAAGTTATTCCTAATTATCAAATAACATAATCATTGATAATAAGATCATATAACTTGGTTTTTTTATCCATCACCTCCATATAAATATAGGTTTCTACAATTATTTCCTTATCTATAAGAGTCCCACAACTAGTGTGGCTGCATCAAAGTGACCAACTTTGTACCATCTTGTGACCCTAGGTAGTGTACAATGTGCTAGGGGTATCACTAAAAAATATAGTTTAATATGATTTAGAATAAAAACCATCCTAATAGAAGGATGTATGAAAGAAAGATCTCCCCATCATGCAATATAGTACAAGTCTTTGTGAACCAAAGTAAATATGTCAGCTCAAATACATAAATTATATCCTACTCAATATGTCCTCTAATTGGTTTCAAGCACCATATTAACATGGGATTCTTCTTTCCTTGCAGAAAATGAGTGGCAATCAAACCAATAAAAAAATTATACATGGAGAAAATGACACAAAAAGGAACCAATGTAAGTTGGACCCTCTACTTGTCTTCTAGGCTATCAACTCCTAGAAAATTATCCCAAGCTACTCTCTCATCCTCAAACTTATCCTCTAGATGTATAGGTTGGCCGCCCTAAATAAGGACACCAAGGATAAAATAAAAATCATAAAGAGTGATCATCCACTATCATCTAATCCCTATAAACTATAGTGTCTTAAGTCAACATATTAGTAAGTTACAATTTTCTGACAAATTTGAGCTAAGGTTTAAATTATAGGAATGTGTAGCACCCTCACTAATATTACTCTTTGAAGGATTGTTAGGTCTACTCTAGGTAATGTATCAAATATATTTGTAAAAAAATATTACTCTTTAGTGGCATTCCATTGAATATAAGTGTCTTGTAAAATAGGGAAATATTATTAATCCCTAGAAAGCACCAAAAATATTATAACACAAAAAAGCTAAAAACTTAGAAAAATATGTTAAAAACCATAAAATCTACAATAAAACTTGTGAAACACTTGCAAATTAGCTAAATCAAGCTTCAAAATAATGAAAAATGGATAATTATTTCATCATCCCTATCTAAAATGGATGACTAGGAAGACCACCTAGGAAACCTCTAGGTCACCCAAGTGACCCAAGATAAATTATAAGAGTGCTTAAGAACCTTATACCCTTAATACATGTTAAAAACACTCAAAATTACATGAAAATAAATGACACAAAAACATGAAAGTATTCCAAATTTAAATAACAACCTAATGCACTACAAGAATATTTGAGTTTTATCAACAATTTTCAACACAAATGAAGTTTAAAATGGATTTTTTTGGCATATATAAGATTATTTCCCCCCCTTTTCATAGGTTGTTCACACAAATCAAAGCACACATCAAATACAATATCTCTCAAAATTTATGTTAATGATATTTTCTTATTATTATTAGTTATACTTTCCCATAATTATCATATTACATGCCTTCACACATTTATATTTTTGTCTTAGATGTAGGAAAATGATAAATAGGTAAGTATTATAGGGAGATTTTAGGAATGGAACCTGCCTTTGATGTAGACTATGAAACTTGAGGGAGAAACTATGTAAGCATCAAAAACTATACGAGTCAATACAGTAAATATGTTGATGATTGTTTTGTCATCTCACAACTCAAATGGTGGTCTTACTTCTTAGAAATTTATCTATATTGATGGAAGTAATTTTAGTTTCTTTGGAACCTTCCCTCATATATTTTTTCGATCCTTGCTAGCTGCATACTCAACTTGTGCATCAATTTCTTCCTTTGAAAATGGCATTATGGACCTTTAGTTATAAGGGTTCCCAAAAGACCTTATGGTTTCTTAGGAAACCCATGTTAATTTGTAGGGTCCATTGGGCAACTAGTCCTCATAAAATGGGGGATCCACCTTTCAAAAGTGATGATAGTGTCATGTTTGGTTTATGCACGAATCTTCTAGTGCTGGCCATTTCTCTTTTGTTCCATCACTAATTAACAATCATCTTGAACCTTGATAATTCCATTCACTTCTCTTGACTATTGATCCTCTCCTTTTAGCTATTTTTCATCTCCCTTATTATTTCTAGTTCATACTTCTATATAAACTACTCAACTCTCATTCATCGAAGACCCAAGTTCTTCAGAACAAATTATTATTTTTGTCAAGTAAAAAATAAATAGTCTTATGAATGAATTTGGTTACCTCTAGAATATATATATATATATATAAGCTCATAGTGTCATTTCCTCTAGGAATATGATCACCTTTAGAATTTCTTATGTCACTTTACAAAGCTGATTACCATATCTATCATTGCAAGGATCTAGCCTCTCAACAAAATGTCAAGAAACTTCTAAATATTCCACCTTTTTCCAAGAAATTTCTAATCTTAGATTTTTTTCATTTCATTAAGTACGGCACCCCAAGGTTGGAGAGGATAAAATACAAAATACAAGTTATCTCCTTTGACGAGAAGATTCACCAAGCTTTGAACAAGTTTTATTGTTTTAAATTGCATAGAAGTTTTTATTTTATGCATTACCTTAGAAGTAATTTGAGATAATTAAAAAATTCCTAAGAATAGTAACCATGGCCACTACTGGATATTTAGACCTGGAATGCCCGCCACTACTACCACAGATACTTTCTAGAAAAAATAATGTTGAATGAAATTTGGTACCTCCTTTTGAAAGAACGAAGCATGTCTCAATTTGTTTGCTCTTGTCAAGAAGTTGCCATGCTTGACAATGAATGAGAGAATGAAGCATGTCTCAATTTGATTGCTCTTGTCATTTTAAAGTAAGGCCATTCTTATTAATAAATATAGCGATTCTTATTAACCAATGCCAATGCACTTTGGTCCCCTTTCTTTGGTAGAAGTAAATCAAAAACTTCATTTGAACCCACACTAAGACCCCCTTTCTTTGGTAGAAGTAAATCAAAAACTTCATTTGAACCCACACTAAGACCTTCATAAGCAATGATATCTACTAGTTTTTTTATGTGAATTGATAAAATTATGATCATAAAAGATTTCATCTTTAGGTTGATCACATCCTATATTAGCCAAAAAATCTACTAACTAGTTACCTTCCCTATAGTAGTGGGTAATTTGGTATGAACCTAAATGGATCATTAAGAGCTAAACTTGTTGCAAAACGTAAGATATTTTTTAGTTGAGAGAATGCCTTTATTTGCAGGTGTTTATTATCAAAAGAGAATCCCCTTCAATTTGGATTTTGAGTGATCCCACAATAGTGGTTTACACTTTTTGAGACATCCTATTTCTATTGAAATCACGTATTTTTAGAAAATATAATGATTTAAGCCTTGAAAAGTTTCATTTGAAGGATTCTAATTGAAGATGGTTTGATCAAACCACCTTAGATCAAACCCCCTTGGATATAACCCTATTAATTTTAAACTATACCTATAATGGAGTCTTCTTTACACCTATCAAAATGCTAATAATAAACCACTTTTGATTTACCTTTTGGGGGATCAAATGAACTCATTTAAAATTTATTTTTTGTAAGTATGTAGTCCTTATTATAAGCTTTCCAAAAAGTATAATTTTAAATATATTTAATTGGATTACTATATTTATTTTTTATTTCTTGTTTATGTAGGTTTTTCACCAAAAATCAAGCTCTTTGTTCTGCACATGTGGAAAAATAGTAGATTACCAAAAAAAATTCTGAAAAATATCTATGCACTTGATATTGATGTCCTTGATCCAACAAAAAACAAAATGAATTTTGATACATACAAAAAAGTTGTGTTAGCAAGTAAATCTATGTCTAAATTGTAATTAGTTTGACTTCAAAACTTAATTAAGAAAAAAATATTCAATAAAACACTATGAAATAAAATGCATGCACTACATATCATAGTTACAAATCTAAATTCAAAAATATTAGAATTTTATCCTTCATAGAAAAAAAGTTGTGTTACCAAGTACACACCTCTCTGAAAATGTTGTTTACTGTTAAAAAATAGTTATCAAAGGATATGGAAAAAGAAATACAATTTGATTCCATTTTTTTTTTTAAAATATATATTGAGGATCTACAAAAAAAAAATCACAAATCACTAGTTTGCATCATCTTCAAATTCCACACAGTTTAGCAGCAATAGGTGTCTGAAAGTGAAAAAAAAAGGTTCAAAATGTTCATTTCAATGTCAAGTTCGACCAAAAAGTGTAAACCACTATTGTTGGATCACTCTTTTGTGTAAATTGAGACTTATGGCCATATTTAATCCACAAAGGAGAGATTGGGCCTATGTAACATTACTTATTCCACGAGAAAGTCTGATTGACTTCAGACCAACAAGGAGCCCATATCAATCATGAATTATACACCCTACTCGTGACTTTCCTAGATTCCCTCTTCTTGCACCATCAAAATTTAGCTTATAAGAACCTAATGGAGGTGGAATCTAAGCTATTTTGATCCTTTCTGGACTTGATTTTATCTTCTAAAACAAACTTCCTTGAAATGGAAGAGCCATATGAGCCCAACACTTCATGATATTTGAATTCCAATCTATGAAAGAAGAGCCCACATTTTTTTATTTTTGAGCATGTGCATTAGTTACTTCTAAAATTGATTTCTATATGTTCAGTAAATTATTCTCTTTTTGTGCCACTTATTTTCTAAAGATCCTCTTATTTCTCTCCCACCAAATATTCCATATAATAATTGGCAGTGCAATCCATCATATACTTGCAAATAAAGCTAATTTATGGAGGATGGTCCAACTTGTGAATAGATCTTAGAGTGTTTGGTAGTGGGGCATACTAATTAAGTTTACTTTTGATAAACAACCAACAACTTTGAGAAAACAAGCATTGTATAGAAAGATGATTTGGATCTTCTAAGAATTCATCACATTTGAGAGCCTATCACTTGAAAGAATCTTCTTTTTAGATCCAACCAAGCGTAACAACCAACCTTAGGGAGAGCCATGCCATTCCAAAAAAAAGAGTATGATCTCTAACTTTCCATGTGTGTACCATTACTGGTTATAGACCTATAACATTTTTCAATTGAGTAACACCGTACCTTGGATGGGGCCCAAATTAATCTATCAGGATCAATTGATTTAAATATGATTGTATGCTTTTGTATGTTTTTTAATCTTTCTTTTTATCACTTGGAAAATCACTTTTCTAGTGAAATCATTTGCATACTGAAAGTAATATTTCACTTTTGAACCCCATACTAAGGACAAAGTTTCTTTTTCCTTTTGAAGTTCTTGAATGTTAGATAATGGTGGGTAACCATTCCATGATTCCAGCCAAAATAAAGAATCTTCACCATTATGATTTTCCCAAGAAAGGTATGGAGTGATCACTTCTCTACATGTTATCAAGAAGTTCTACATAGGTGGGCCTAAGGGAGGATTAAATAGAGTGAACATCGTAGTGGGAGATGTGGCATCTAAAAACTTAGCCTGCATAATATTGCACCATTTTGAATATGGTTTTGAATACATGTTCCAAACTAATCTTCCATCTAAGGACAGATTTATGGATGATAGATTATAGACCCATACACCCCCTTTAAATTTTTTTGGAAAAACCTTCTCCAAAGTGTAACATAGATTTTTGGCATCCTAATCCTTTCTTGTGCTTCTAGGGTTTTCACCTAAAAGGAGAAAGGAGGGCCAAAATTCTTATGTCTACACTCAAAATCAATGCAATATGGATGGAATATGACTAAATAAATTGATTTAAATGTAGAAAACTAATCAAATGTATTTATTATTAAGAGGAAACAATCAAAATGCATGTTTCAAAACACATTGTACAATGCAAGAGCACCTAGAAATGAATGCAAATTGCAGCAGATCTATTTGAAAATGAAAATGTGTACCTGGAATATGGATGGATACTAGAAACAGATTCTGGAATGCCGTTGATTCTGGTTTTTAGGCCTGGTGGGACTCATTCGCCATTCTGGGAAAATTAGTCCTAGTTCTGCAAAACTGAGCTTAAACCTGTTTCCAAGAAAAGGGTATCTAAAAATGTAGAAAACCAAAAATTGACCTTGGAATGGAACTCATTTTACACCCATGGTGAATGAATCCACTTTTGAATTTTTGAATATTCAAAAGTTGAATCCGGAGCTCTCGTGTTCACTTTGATTCTCTATAGGTGTCTGCTTTCGAAACTCTAATTTACGAACCTAGAAGTGAGTTTTTGTTGATATTTTGACTTGGACAATGAAGAGAAGACTTAAAAAAAATTTCAATGCAATCTTCAATGATTTCAAAGCTTCCAAGATGTCTAAATCTGCAAACACACAAGACAAGAGAGAGAAATGTTGAATGTTAGGGCATGGGGGTTTGTCTTGGTGAAACCCCTTTAAGGTAATTAAACCAAATGATGAAAGAATGGAATGAAACATGCAATAACAGATTTGATTACCTTTCCATGATATTTGATCTTGAAATTCTGTAGCAAAACATGAAGGATCTTCCCTTGAAGGTCTGAAGATTGATATCTTGGTGACTTGAAATGATGAAACCCTAAGTTACTTGACTTGAGATGGAAGAATGATGGATGGATAATGAAGAATGAATGTGATTTAGGGTTTAGAGAGTTGATTTTATAGGAAATTCAGCTTATTAGCCCAAAAATTGGATCCCTAAGGCCGACATGTGAAAATAATAAACTTAAATTTCAATTTTTCTTGCTCAAAGGTCAAAATTGGGCCAAATGGGACTCATTCGCCACCCATGGTGAATGGGTCCGACCTGGATGGGACTGATTTTCCATGGATGGTGAATGGGTCCCACAAGGGCCATTTTGACAACTAAGATGCTAAGAGATAAGGAAATAAGGTTTATATTGTGACTTTGTCAGGTATTTTATCAACTATTGTCTCGGGATGCACAATATAGGGTAATAGGGGCCTATTAATGATGATGTGAAGTTCAATTAAGGCTTGGGACACAAAATTCAATGTGAAAGTGTGATTAAATACACTTTACAATATTAAACTGAGGTCCACATAGCCTAGGAAAGCATAAGAACCAATGTGAATGTGCAAGACACATTACAACACTAGTTTAACATTAAGTTTAAGTTATAAGTCTTCTAGATTGATGTGATGATGTTATTAAACACATTTTATAATGTTGAATTGGGGAGAAATGGGTTCATTAAGTCTAGAAAATCGTGAAAGTCTCATACAACACTTTACAACACCTTTACAAGATATCATTAAATGCAAATTTGAAAGGGTCCAAGACCTAGTGTGGATGTGAAAATACTTTGCAACACTAAATGAAGACCTCCTTAAGTCCAATTTATCATGAATTATTCCCATGTCAAGCAAGAAGTACTTTTTTCTATGGTACATTTGGCTCCCACTTTAGTGAGAGGATGAACTTGCTTCAAACTCACACTAAAGTAGACATTCAAAAGAGATTCGAGTGTATAGATGTAGATGACAAAGAATGACAAAGATCAAGAAGGTAGTCAAGACCCTAGGATCCAAGATCCTAAGTCAAATCATCAAGATACATAATCATGCAATGGCAAGAATGAGAAGGATGACAATGAAAGGGTGGATCAAGCTTTGATCATTTTTCCAACTTGTTGTGGATCATATCTAGGCTATTTGTTCAAAAAAATAAATGTATACTCACTCTGGGCCAATGGAACTTCTTGATTGTCCGTTGGGTGAGAAACATATGCTAGTTGGTATACACTCACAAACACATAGGTGGCTACGGGGAAAGTCATGCCTTGGAATGGGCTTCCTACTCAACCATATCTACCTCCTGATAACTTTAATAAGGCACCACAAAAGAAAATGATTTTTAAGCTCTATGAAGTAAGAAAAACTTCGTATGCTTGAAACTCATAGACATTGCTAATGCAAGGTAGTGTAAGGAATGTTCAAAGGGATTTTCCTTAGTTCGTGCAATGTCTCATCTTAGGGAACATTGTGCCAAATGCTTCCAAGAGAGGATAAGTGAAAATAGTCTCATCTTATTTCCAAGAGAGGACAAATGCAAGGTCTCATCCTGGGGAACAATGTACCAAATGTGTCCAAGAGAGGAGATTACAAGAAAAAGAAAATCACACAATGAAATGTGAGTAGTGATGTATTCCCCCACTTTAAAGTAGTTATGAACACTAGTACTGTGAGCAATTGGTTTAAAGTAGGAGACTTGAGAGCTTACTCGGAAAGCCCTAGGCTAAGTCATATGCTTCTGATAAGCTACGTCATGAAAAAGGGAAGTATGTCATATGTGAGCCAACTTAAGGCATGTCATCGACATCCCAAGCTTGCTCTTATGTATTTATGAAAGGTTAACGACTAGCCAAAGGAGGCAACCACAAGTGACATACGAGGACAAGGCTATCAAACCCCTTTCCCCCACTTAGTCTAGGACAAAGGTGAGCCAAACGATGCATGCTAGGGTGAAAATAAATATCAATTAGAGGAATTAGGTTCCCCCACATAGGGAAGCATACCAAAGTCCTTAAGATGTTGGCTTTTACTACTCAAAGCCTTGCATTCATTAGTGGAGTGTCCATGAACTCTATGATATGCAAAAAATGAAGTCTTGTAATAACATTTCTTTTGAGTTCTTGGAGGGAGAGAGATCAAGTGATCTTGGAGGAGTCTCGACAAGATACCCCCTTGATCAATGGTAGAAGGTGGTCTTGTGGTTGGTGTCAAATATACTTATTGCTTAGTAGTAGATGCCATACTTACGCAAGACTCTTTAGATTGTGAGCTTTTGTTCTCTCCATTATATGAGGATATAAAATCTAACGAATTCAAATCATGATCATGTTGCGATATGACATTGACATTAAGGCAAGGTGGAGAACTTTGTGTGTTGCATGTTTGGTAAAGGATGATGTTCAAGACCACTAGTGTTGAGGTGTTCAATGAAGAATAATTTAGGAGTATGTTTTGTGAGGGCATTTATGTTGAGTGAAGGTTTGTTGATCTCAATCAAAGGACAATAACCAAGACCATGAGTCATTTGTTGTGTGTTAGGTTCTATAGGGTTGCAGATACCTTGTTCTCAAGCACTACATCCTTTTCCACTATATCCAAGTTGTTTGATGAGTTCATAACCTTTTCCATAAAGCTTCTTCATTGCTTTTGGATCAGGTGGTGGTTGGTCATAAGTGTCATCAAAGGTGATTGTGTAGTTTGATTCTTTGTCTAAAGTGGTTGAGGCAGATGGTTTTGAAAGGTTGTCCAATTTTTTTTTGACATTATTGTTGTGTCTTTGGCCTTTTTTGAATCTTTGAGGATGATTTTGTATTTGTTGATGAAGCCATGCTTGAAATCCAAGGAACCCCAATCTTCTTCTAAGAGCATCGTGAATTGTTCAATATGTTGTTTGTCTTTTGGTTGTGCGGGTTCCACTTGTGTGGTTGGTGTTAATGTGTTCAAAGGGTTCTCTTTGGTTTTTTCAAGTTGCAAGACACTATAAGGCTCATGATTAGTGTCAAGGATACACACTTTGCCAATGTAGATGTATTTCATTTTTTTGATGAAGAGTGGAAGGCACAGGTCATTCATTGCATGAATCCATAGCCTGCCTAGAAGAAGGTTATATGAAAAATCATGATGCATAACTTGTATTTGTGTGTTCAATGTGACTTCTCCAATTGTAATAGGTAAAGTGATCACACCAAGCAGTGTCTTTTCAACATTGCCAAAGCCCTTAATAGATAAAGATTCAGGTTGAATTTGTGATTTATCCATGCAAAGCCTATCCAAAAGATTTACACTACACACATTAAGGGTTGAGACATTGTCAATAAGGGTTTTCTTTATCCCTATTCAATTGTATCAAGCAATGATCATGAAAGCTTCATTTTTTTTACACTTCCAAAGGGGGGAATTCACTTTGGTGGAAAACAATGTCAACATTTATTCCTTGGATCATGGTTGTGATGTTAGTTGGTTGTGCATTAGAAGGGACATGAAATTGTTACAAGGCTGATTGGATCATGTTGTGATAGTGAGGGGAGGCTTGAATAGGTCCCATAATGAGACTTTAGCAGGAGTATTCTTTAGTTGTTCAACAAGATTGTACTCCTTTCCACTAGGAAGACCTAGTAAGATAGGTTTAAATGGGATAAGATTAGGAAAAGTTAAGGGTGTTGAGGTTGGTAGCAAAACATGAAGGATCTTCCCTTGAAGTTTTGAAGATTGATATCTTGGTGACTTGAAATGATGAAACCCTAAGTTTCTTGACTTGAGATGGAAGAATGATGGATGGATAATGAAGGATGAATGCGATTTACGGTTCAGAGAGTTGATTTTATAGGAAATTCAGCTTATTAGCCCAAAAATTGGATCCCTAAGGCCGACATGTGAAAATAATAAACTTAAATTTCAAATTTTCCCGCTCAAAGGTCAAAATTGGGCCAAATGGGACTCATTTGCCACCCATGGCGAATGGGTCCCACCTCGATGGGACCGATTCACCATGGATGGTGAATGGGTCCTACAAGGGCCATTTTGATAACTAAGATGCGAAGAGATAAGGAAATAAGGTTTATATTGTGACTTTGTAGGGTATTTTATCAAATATTGCCTCGGGATGCATAATATGGGGTAATAGCGGCCTATTAATGATGATGTGAAGGTAAATTAGGGCTTGGTACATAGAATTAAATGTGAAAGTGTGATTAAATACACTTTACAACATTAAAATGAGGTCCATGCACACAACCTAGGAAAGCATAAGAACCAATGTGAATGTGCAAGACACATTACAACACTAGTTTAACATTAAGTTTAAGTTATAAGTCTTCTAGATTGATGTGATGATGTTATTAAACACATTTTATAATGTTGAATTGGGGAGAAATGGGTTCATTAAGTCTAGAAAATCGTGAAAGTCTCATACAACACTTTACAACACCTTTACTAGATATCATTAAATGCAAATTTCAAAGGGTCCAAGACCTAGCGTGGATGTGAAAAACACTTCAAAACACTAAATCAAGACCTCCTTAAGTCCAATTTATTATGAATTATTCACATGTCAAGCAAGAAGCACTTTTTCTATGGTACACAAAGATATGAGGGAGACTATACTTTTCTTATCTATGTTACCTTTCCATAGAAAATTTCTTAGTATTTTTTTAATCATAGTTATAATGGTTTAGGAGCTTTTAAAACAACCATATAGTAATTTGGAATTGTTGATAGAACTAATGTTATCAAAAAAATTATGCTTGCAAGTGATAACCATCTACCCTTCCAAGAAGAGATTTAGTTTTGAATACTAAGAATGACTTTATCCTAGTATGAATTTTTGTTACCACTGTGTAAATGTTTAATTGTTAATCTAAATGAAAACATAAAACACTAAATGAAACATTATTCTAAAGAAATTGAACTAAATTAGAACAAACAAAATTCTTTAGTGCCGTCCCATTTTTCTTTATCCACAGAGATTCTTTTGAAGCTTTTTGGCTCTCAGATTGTGTAAGCTTCTCCAAATGGCTCATGCAGAACGAGTATGCAAAGGAAAACTATTCTAGATGATGATGAAAGTGAAAATGCAGATGAATATGGACAGGGGCTGTAGATTATGTATAGGGGCTGTGAATTGAAAATGTCATGATTCTACTGCTATTATGCTATGATTCTATGCTATTGCTATGAAAATGCTCTATGAATGCTGGGAATACTATGCAATTTTGCCTATAATTTACTTGCTTCAAATTATATATATTTTTTTGGAGCTCCCGGCAGCTGTATTTATAGATTTTTTGCAGGCTCCATCCCGGCTGGCAAGAATCTACGGCTGTGAATTTGTCTGGTAAGTTTTAATGGTGAGAGATTGAGAGGTTGAGAAGAAAATGGGGGAGGTTGAGAGGTTGGAGAGAAGAATGGAATCATGTCTTCAACCCACGGGAACAAACCTGCACAGAAACAGAGAAATTTAATTTTCTGTTTTGGCTGTTTGCTTCCCTGGAGTTGAAGATAAATCCCAAATTAAATAAATATTTAAATTTATTTAATTTTATTTATTGCTTTTGATATTTGATTTTTGAAAACTATAGAAGAATTAAATATTTTGTAATATTTAATCATGATGTGGCTTTAGAAGATTTTTGAAATATTTAGAAGAATTTAATTAAATATTTTTGGAAATATTTAATTATGAATAGATATAAGAATCGAATTAGAGGAAATAATTAAATATTTTTAGAATATTTAATTATAAATGATATTTAGAAGAAGAATAATATTTTATTTGAATAAGATATTCAAACAAAGATTATTGATAATTAATATAAATAAATCATAATATTTATTTAATTAATTTAGAAATGAATACGAAAGGATGATTAAATAAACTTATTTATTTAATCGAAATGAAAGAATGAAGAAATATAAATAAATTATTTAAATTTATTTATACGCAGATAGAATTTGAAGATTTTAATTAAATATTAAAAATATTTAATTAATTACCAGACAATGTGATGTGACCATTTTTAAGTGTATACATTTTTCCCCTCTTTGAAGTGATGTGTTTTACGCATTACTTCAAAGAATTTTGAAATTTTGACCCAAATATTGATTTGAAATGTTGATAGATGTATGCCCCCACGAACGATGAATCGATATTTGATTTTTTTTTATTTATTTATTTATTTTTTATAAATTTTGAATTTTTCAATTTTTATGATTTTAAAGATATCGATTCAGCGTTCGAAACTTATGATATGAAGAAATTGACCTGATAAGATATGAAATGAAAATTTGATGAAGAAATTGCCCCTGGTATGTGAAAATATGATAAAAATTATCCAATTTTACCATTATATAGGTTAAAAATGTCATTTTCCATGTCATTTTCAATTTTAACCTAGTAAAATTTGCAAATATTGAGCTCTGAGTTGATAATCATGGCACTTCCAGTTCACCTGCACCGTTTCGAGCGTATCCGACGTCATCAGCGGCCGGTGCACTACGGACCTCCGGTATGTGTCTCGCAAATTCCTGTCTTTCAAAAATTTTGTTTTTGCGCACGTTTTTAATGTTTATTGTAGAAATTTTTGAGTTTTAGCGCTCTTAAAGTGTATCGTAGCGCATGCAATAATTTTCGTAGCGCGTTTAATACTGTAGCGCTCTTAAGACTTATCGTAGCGCATTTGACAATTTTCATAGCGCATATAATATTATAGCGCCCGTGATAGATTTCATAGCGCCTTTGATGATTTTCATAGCACATATGATATCATAGCGCACCTGAGATGTTTTATAGCGCTCTTAACAAATCTTGTAGCGCAAAATTTTCCATAGCGTTGTTGATAGAAATCATAGCGCCATTAATTGATTCTGTAGCGCAAAAATGTCCTTAGCGCTGATAAAGAATTTTGTAGTGCCTACAACTAGTTCTGTAGCGCTTTTTGTTCCACATGATAAATTTGTTTCTCAAGTTGTTGGAGAACAAATAGTAGCTGATAAATTTGCTTTTAAAGTTGTTAAAAACAAATAGGATAGATAAGTTTTCTCCTAAAGTTGTTAGAAAGAAACTTGATGTTGATTATTTGCGTTCCATGATGATGAAAAACAAATAGTTTGATTGATTTGTTTGCTTCTAAGATTGTTAAAAACAAACATGATTTTGATATTATTCGCATTTCATAATGATAATGAAAAACAAATAATTTGATTGATTCATTTTGGATTGATACGTTAAGATGATTTGATATTGATGTTGTTTTGATGATGTATATGAACAGGAGAGACTAGGTGTCTTGTAGTTACGAGAGATTTTCCCGAGTACATGGTCATTGATTCCTCATTTATTACAGTCTGATAGAGATGTGATTGATGCTTGTGGTTTGACTTCATTACTTGATATGCCCGAGGTTCGCCTCAATAGGGCTCTATTGACAGCACTTGCAGAGAGGTGGCATAACGACACCAACACCTTTCATTTACCGACCGGCGAGATTACAGTAACTCCCGAGGACGTATATCGCATCCTACGGATCCCAGTGATGGGAGAGATTGTTGTTTTTGACAGACGAGAGGCTGGAGGTACTCTTGCTTTGAGACGGATATTCAGAGATACTCAGATAGCCGGATACTTCATCCCATGGGGTGAGATTACAGATACCTATCCACCTTTACCAGCTGTACTTGCAGGATTCATTGGAGGTGTGTTGTGCCCCGACCATAGGTCGAAGGGGTTCGCGATCGGATGGGGTCGTGTCTTAGAGAGCATGGTGATGCAGGGGACACGGTATGCATGGGGTACCTGTATGCTAGCCCACTTATATGACGAGCTACATCATATCGTATATGGTAGAGGCCGGAGTTTTGCTGTCGGATGTTCATTATTACAGATATGGGCATGGGAGCATTTTGCAGTGTTACGTCCATTGACTCGAGGAGAGCGACCAGCTGGTCGAGCATACAGATGGAGATATGCACATATTATTGCTCAGCCTAGACTGGGCAAACTAGTGTATTGGCAACGGCTGTTAGATAGTTTGGACACAGTATGCTGGAGACCATATTTGGATTGTGAGCCATGGCCAGAGGATGCGAGGGAGATGCCTTTTGTATGCACTTCCAGATTTTTGATTGGACGGACCACATGGATCTTGGAGAGATTTCTTGCTGGACGTGTATTGCGACAGTTTGGTCAAATTCAGGGTATGCCTGTTGGTTCAGCTATTTATGCGCGGCGACAGTCAGAGCTTGCAGTGTGGGGCCCATGGATCTCTTATGATGCAGCGGTGGCAGAGTTCACCAATTTAGGAGCACAGATGTGGAATTACCGGGTGGATGTTCTTGATGCAGGAGCGACACCAGAGTATGTACAGTATGTTCTACAGCATCCACCTCCACGCATGTTTGATCATGATGAGGCCATTGCTCCTATCATTGGACAGAGACGTCGACAGAGAGACTCAGAGTCAGGTGATGATGATTCAGAGGATAGTGATGACGAGGAGGGTAGTGGAGATGATGACTCAGATGGAGATGATGGTGATGATGGTAGGGGTGGCAGGAGAGGCGGCAGGAGAGGTAGGGTAGGCAGAGGTGGACCACAGATGAGGCATACTGACCCATCCCCGTCAGTGGATCCGACAGTAGCGAGTCAGATATCTTCTCTGCAGAGCACAGTACAGAGCTTACAGGCTCAGCTATCACAGGCACAGGCCTTGATTTCATAGTTGTAGGGTCAGGTGACTTTGATCACTGCCGAGAGAGATGCAGCTAGACAGCGGGGTGAGCAGGCCATTGCCTTAGCAGATAGCCTACAGAGAGTGGCAGGTAGCACTTTTCCAGGTCATATGATGAGAGAGGTTACGAGGGCTACTCGAGAGGCAGATTTTTATTGCACTAGATATCATGATGCAGTCCCAGCTGAGCAAAGAGAGAGCTACACTCAGTCACGATCTACTCATGGTCGCTCTCGTACTACCAGTAGGGGTGTGACACAACCATTACCTCCTAGAGGGCCACCGGGGTCAGGCGGAGCAGGTCCATCAGGGGCAGGTGATACAGGTCCACCAGGGGCAGGTGGTACAGGTCCTAGGCCAGCTCCATCACAGGATAGCTCTGCCTAGTGCATTGTACATGATTCTTTTATGATATTCTGTTGAGACATTTTGTATACACCGTGAGATGATCACATTTTTGATGATATTATATCATTTGTAGTTTGACATCCTTGTACATTTTGACATTCATTTTTGAAATATATGAAATGCAGTGATGATTTTACATGATGTATATATATGATGTGTACTATATGATGGCTTCATGATTTATGATTATTTATATACATGATGGTATGAGACGAAATTTATTTGATGAATGAATGTATGATGTATGTATGTTTTGTTTTTATGATTTTCTCAATGCAAAGGTATGTAAAATGTATAAAACAATATTTTGTGAATGTCAAAATATACTCAGTCATATTTGAAAAGATATAAATCTTTGATTCTTTGCCAGCTTTTTAGAAATCTATAAATGCAAAATGCAGATTCTAACATGAATGCAATCTATACTAACCATGCAGGACATTCATACAATATTGCCATTTGGAGAGCTTATGTGTGCTTTTTGTATCATCATAGAGCTTTGAAATGTTGAAAGTTAATACAAGCATCAAAGGGTATGTTAGCACCAGTGATGACCTGAGTATTGCTTTCATGATTTTTAATATAGCAAGTTAATACAAACATCTAGGTATAATTGAACCAAGATGACCTGAGTATTGCTTGCATAAACAGACAAGAGTCAACCCATTTCCCATGCAAATTCCGAAATGTCATCCATGATCCATAGTAGAGCAGGTCTCGCGACCAATTTGCATAGTACTAATGATTTCCTCGCAAACAGCAGACAAAGAAAAATCATACTCCTTCCTTGCTTTTCTAGTTCAGTACATCATCGAATTACTCCAGAGATATGATAGAAAATCAAACAACCATTCAAATCCTGCTTAAGGCATTTCAAACATTTATTCAGATTAAGATCATCCAATTTGGTTATCATCATTGATATTCTCACTCGATAGTTGTTTGGATCATGTTTTTTTATTTTCATTGGCATAAACATGTTTGTGATTGATTTGATTTGACAATGTTTGTTTTGTTTTGTCAAGCTGTTATTTGTCTGCTTGTGATATTTTGAAAGCTCGTTGCCCCTCTCTTGTATGTTTCTGCGTTTTGCCCCCAGTGTAAACACAACCTAAAGATAAAAGATATGTACAAATTTCATCAAGCCATGATGAAACCTAAAGATTCCCATTTATACGGTATGGATAATGAAAGATATATACAGATGATAGACATGGATGAATGATGCCTAAAGTGAAAATAAGACATAAACTAATAAATGGAGGAGCCCATTTCGATCACAAGTAGCGCTTGTTTGCCAAGTTTTCACCACTTGTTTTTATTGCACTTTTTCAGGATTTTTTTTTGATTTTTTTGATTTTTTCAGGACTTTTTATGATTTTTTTAATTTTTTCAGGACTTTTTAGACATAGAACTTCTTAAGATGAATACTATTGATTGGCTCTTCAAACAGGTCCCCCTCTGATGTGGATAACTGATATGCTCCAGAACCATATGCTGCTACAATAACAAATGGACCAAGCCAATTAGGTTCAAATTTGCCTTTCTTTTCTCTATCTTGCTGATTACGTGGATTTTCCCTCAAAACTAAGTCACCCACTTGAAATGCCCGTGGCTTAACTCTGTGGTTATAACTACGAGACATGACTTGTTGATAACCTTTCAAGTGATCAGCTGCATGTTGGCGTCTTTCATCTAACAGTTCGAGTTCTTGAAGGCGAGAAACTCGGTAGTCTTCATCACTTATCAATCCCTTAAGTGAAACCCTAAGCGAAGGTATTTCAACTTCCAATGGTAAGATCGCTTCTGCTCCATAGACTAAAGTATATGGTGTAGCTCCTGTTGGTGTGCGAATACTAGTTCTATATGCCCACAAAGCTGGGTTGAGTTGAACATGCCAATCACGTCCAGCATCATTTACTGTCTTCTTCAATATCTTCAAAATGGTTTTGTTAGAAGCTTCTGCTTGACCATTACCCTGTGGATAATAAGGTGTAGAGTACCTGTGTTGGATATGAAATCTTTCACAAAGTTCATCAACATCCTGATTCTTAAAAGGTCTTCCATTATCAGTAACAATAGAATTAGGAATTCCATATCTACAAATAATGTAATTCAGGATAAATGAAGATATCTGTTTACCAGTCACTGTTGTTAGAGGAACAGCTTCAATCCATTTTGTAAAATACTCAGTAGCTGTGATGATAAACTTATGACCATTTGACGATGAAGGATGTATTTTACCAACAAGATCTAATCCCCACTGAGAAAAAGGCCATGTTGAAATAAAAGGCTGCAATTCTTGTGCAGGTGCATGAATAAGATTCCCATGGATCTGGCATTTAGAACACTTCTTAACAAAAGTAAAAGAATCTTGCTCCATGGTAGGCCAATAGTATCCCATTCTGACAAGTTTCTTCGCTAAGGTCAAACCACTTGAATGAGTTCCACAAATACCACCGTGAACCTCTTGTAAGGCTTTTTCAGATTCGTCACGTTCAAGACATCTAAGGAGTGTACCATCAAGACCACGTCTATAAAGGATATTGGCAATTAAGGTATAACGGGATGATTGGCGTATGAAATTCCATTTTTGGTTTCGGGATAAATCTAAAGGCAAGATGTTATCTTTCAAATAGGTATAAGTTTTTCCATATAAAGGTGAATCTGAACCGGTTAAATGACATATAACTTGGTTTTCAGGATTATCATATGCAGGAGAAAACAATTGTTCCACCAAGAATTCATACTTGGTTTGATCTTCTGATATTTGTAATAAAGAAGCAATGGTAGCCATTGCATCTGCAGCTTTATTGTCAATTCTTGATATTTGTGAAAATTTGATTGACACAAAATATTTCTTATAATCATCCACCATGTTTTTGTATGGTAGCAACTTATCATCTTTGGTTTGATAATCATCATTAATTTGATTAATGATAAGTTGTGAATCACCATAAACTTCCAGCTCTGTAATCTGCCATTCCAAAGCTATCTTTAATCCTATGAGTAATGCCTCATACTCTACTATGTTATTTGTGCAAGGAAACATCAACCGATATGATCGTGAAATGGTATGTCCTTCAGGTGTAACAAAAAGAATCCCTGCCCCCGAGCCATATTGTGTATAAGATCCATCAAAGTACAATGCCCACGGTCTCTGAATTGTTGTTGTAAAGACATCTACATCAGGAAACTCAATATTCATTGGATTGTCTTCTTGTAAAGGAGCTTCAGCTAACTGATCTGCAATGACCTGTCCTTTAATCGCTTTTCGATCTATATAGTGAATATCAAACTCACTTAAGATCATTACCCATTTTGCAAGTCTTCCTGTTAAAGTGGCTCTGCTTAATAAGTATTTCAATGGATCTATCTTTGTTATCAGCTTAACTGTATGAGTCAACATATAATGTCGCCACTTTTGAGAAGCAAACACTACTGCAAGACAAGCTTTTTCAATGAAACTGTAGTTTAACTCATGTCTTGTTAAGGTTCTGCTGATATAATATATAGCCCTTTCTTTACCTGTAGAGTCTTCTTGTGCTAGCAATGCACCCAAAGATACTTCTGTTGCTGAAATATAGAGTATAAGCGGCTCTCCTGGAATAGGTGGAATTAGAACTGGTGGATGTGTAAGATATTGCTTAATCTGATTGAATGCTGCTTCACATTTGTCATCCCATTTAAATGGAACATTTTTATGCAATAGATGTGTGAATGGCAAGCTTTTGTCTGCTAGTTGAGCTATAAACCTTCTAATGGACTGTAATCTTCCTTGTAAGGATCTTAATTGACTGATATTTCATGGTGGAGGCATATCCATTATAGCTTGTACCTTTTCTGGATCAACTTCTATACCCTTTTCTGAAACAATGTACCCTAGGAGTTTTCCAGATGTAACACCGAAGACACATTTCTTTGGATTCAGTCGAACATTGAATTTTTCCATTCTGACAAAGATTTTTGACAAGATTTCTAGGTGTTCATCTCGTGTATGAGATTTAGCAAGTAAATCGTCAACATAATCTTCCATGAATGTATGCATCATATCATGAAAAATAGTTGTCATTGCTCTTTGATAAGTAGCTCCAGCATTCTTTAACCCGAATGGCATTACATTCCAGCAATAAGTACCCCAAGGACATGTGAACGCTGTTTTATCTTGATCTTCTGGTGCAATTTTTATCTGGTTGTATCCTGAGAATCCATCCATTAATGAATACATTGCATGACCAGCAGTTAAGTCAACAATCAAATCTATGTTAGGTAAAGGAAAATCATCTTTAGGGCATGCTTTATTTAAATCCCTGAAATCTGTACAAACTCTGATCCTTCCATCTGGCTTTGAAACAGGTACAATGTTTGAAATCCATTCTGCATAGTCAATAGTTCGAATGAATCCAACATCTAAAAGCTTCTTTAATTCTTCCTTGACCAATAATGCAACATGTGGATGCATCTTTCTGAGTTTTTGCTTTACAGGTTTTATCCCAGGTTTGATAGATAAATGATGCATTATCAGATTAGGATCTAACCCTGGCATATCAGCATATGACCAAGCAAAGTTAATTTGATTATCCTTCAAGAATTGCATGAATTTCTGGACTTCTTCAACTGTTAATGATGCTGCAATTTGCAAAACTTTTGGCTGCTCTGGTGTACTTATGTTGATTGATTCTGTTGGTTCAATCAAAATAGAAGATCTTTCATGATAATACTTGGGAAGAGTGTCAAGTTTCTCATCCTTTAGTGCCTCAGAAAGGTTTTCACTGTCAGATTCGCTCTTTATTTTTCTCTTGTTTTGATCTATCACTGCCTTTTTTCGGTTTTCATCAATAGATCCATCTTTTATTTCATTTATTTTGCAGCTAAGAGACTTGACACTCTCCTTGTCAAAATCATGAGTATAAGATTCTTGAATGAAACAATTGTTTTCTTCATTTGAGGAACAAAGGAAAGTTATAACATCTTCATCATTACTGAATGTAGGAATATGGATAGGTGCATCAATGTCCCAATCTATAAGTTCTGGATAAACTAAAGGCATAGGATCATTAGGTTGGGTAAGGTCTTGAATTGTCAAAGTCATGATGTGGTTGTCATCCTCATGGTAAACAAGGTCTGTGATGGTATTCTCCTGTTGATTATCAATTTCGTTAGAATCTGATTCTTCCTCACTTGAGTCATGATCGCTTTGTAAAATATAATCGAGTGGAGGCCTTGAACCTTCTCCTTGTATAAGAACAGGTGCATATTTATGTATAGTATCAATTTGTTTATCCCTCCAGAATTCATCATTATAAATGGTGTCCCATTCATATTCATTAGAATCAGTATCTGAACTATTTTGCAATTGGAAAACTGATTCATGAGATTTATCCGACACAGATTCTCCTTTATGAACTAATGATGTCTGCTGTGAAGTAAGTTCTTCTTTATCTTTACCATATCCAAGTCCTGTTTTATCACTTGAATGCTTTGAAATAGGCTGAATTGGTTCCACAATTCCTTCTCTTCGTTTCCCTATAGGACCATTCCCTTCATAACCCATCTTTTGCATAATAGCGTACCCTTTACCATATTGTTCTTTAGGTAACTTAATGTGTAAGAGAGATTCATCTTCATCTTTGTATAGCCAATTTAAGATGTCCCTATCTTCAGCTTCTTCTTCAGTGGTATTAGCTCTAATGAATTTTCCATCAAACTTTGTGATTGGAACGGAAGTTTGAGATGTAGAAGGAGTCACAATCTTTTGATTTGGTAAACCATGTGATCTTGGAGAAGGAGGTAAAGTAGAAAGAGATAGTGAATATTCACCTACCCCTTTGTCTTTAAACTTCAGCTTAGTATCAAGATTCTTTGTCAATTCTTGCAATTGGACTTGTAGATTGGAAGAAGAAACAACAAGAGCTTCTCTATTGTGTGGCACAAAGACATCTTGACTCACCCTAAGATTGGAACAAGTTTGGGTACTATTGTAATCAGCTTGTATAGTTATTTCTTGTCCATCATATGGAAACTTGATACATTGATGATATGTTGATGGTACGGCTTGCATATCATGGATCCACGGACGACCCAAAAGTATGTTATAAGACAGATCTCGATCTAGAACCTGACAAAAAGTATTCTTCACAACAGGTCCCACTCTGATAGGTAGCAATATTAATCCCTTAGAAGCTCTTTCTTCATCATCATATGCCTTAATGGTTATCTTCCTTCGTGAATCAATTTCATTTTCTGAAATTCCTAAGGCATTTATCAATTTTAAGGTACAAATATTCAAACCGGCTCCTCCATCTATTAAGACACGTCTAATTCGATGTTTATGGATCATGACTTCAAGATAGAGCGAGGAATTATGTGGATGTGTCATAGAAGCATCATCTTTATCGGAAAATGAAAGACAAGTGGGGGAAGACAAATGTCCCACCATGGCTTGAAATCTGTTTGCATCTAGATCAGTATCAACAGTTGTGTTCACAAGCGCTTCTTCTAAAATATTTTTGTGTATGGGGGATATTTTAAGAAGTTCAAGAATAGAAATTTGAGCTGATGTTTTTCTCAATTGATCAACCAGATTATACTGAGTTGGAGAAGAAATAGTTGTTTTAGACGAACTTCCTTTTAAAACAACCTTTGCTTGACCTCTTGTTGTTACATTAACCTGTTGATATTCTTGTTTTCCTTTAATTTTGATAACATTAATCCGATTATCATCTGTGTAAATATGGCGGATTATATTGTCTTCAACATTATGTATGCTTTTGGCTTTGGTATCCGATGTTTCCCCCTTTTGGTAGTTTGGCAAAGGATCTTTGAATGCTTGATGATCATCATTGGTATGATGTCCCTCAATTGTAATAGTACCATTGTCAATTAAATCTTGTACTAGATTTTTCAAAGCTTGACAATTGTTTGTTCTATGACCTTTACATCGATGATAATTGCAATAGTACGAGTCATTCCATGATGGTGGTTTAACTCGTGGCTCATAATATCTTTGTGGTGGTAAAGTGATAACTTTATTATCAAGAAGTTCCTTAAGAGCAGATTCAAGAGATTGACCCAAAGCAGTAAAAGTCCGTCGATTTGAAAAGAATGAAGGTCTAGACGGATTTGATATTTGGGCATTGCCAAGATTATTATTGAAATTACCACGATTTTGATTGGTATTTTGATTGGTCATGTTCTCTTGCTTGGAAATTTGTCCTTGTTGATTGTTGTTTCCTTGTTGAATTGTATTTCCTTGTGAATTGTTTCTTGGAGCACTTGATAGATTGAAAACGGATGGTCTTGTTCGTAAATTATTTGCATCCACTATACCATCATTAACAACATTTTTGTTTCTATTCCAAAACCTTGTTTTATCGTTGTTTTGATTTGATGTACTTGGATTATCAAGTTTTATCACTCCCCTTTTAACCAAGGCCCCTTCAATAGTGATTGCATTTTCAATCAGTTTTTCAAAGTTATGAGGACAATGAAGGTTAAGCCTATAGCTTAATTCTGGATCAAGGCTATTGATAAAAATATCCATCTTTTCCTTTTCAGGAATAGGACGAGAATATCGTGCAAATAACCTTCTCCATCTTTGTAAAAATGTAGTAAAGGGTTCTCCTACTTTTTGTTTTACTTTACAAAGATCAAGCATTGTTATTTGATGTTGAATATTGTAGGAGTATTGTGAGATAAACTGATTTATCAACTCCTCAAAAGTTTTGATAGGTGGAGTGATTTTTGAAAGCCACTCCATGGATTGTACACCTAGACTTCGTGGAAATAATCGCATCAAGTAAGTATCGTCATAGGCGAATTCAAGACTCATGTTTCGGAAATCCCTAACATGGTCTATGGGATCAGTTTTTCCATTATACCTATCATACTTAGGAATTTCGCAATGTTTTGGAAATGGGATCATTTGAAGACTCCTATCAAATGGATAAGGAGATATGTCTTCCAAAACATATTTCTTTGTTGTACCTCCTTGCATTTCCTTTATTTGCCCTTGTAATTCTTTTATCTGTTGGTTAAGAGCACTAAAGTCATTAGGAGGATTTTCAGGATTTTGTTTAATCCCCTCTATGTCAAAGGTGTGAGGCAACTTAGCTCCTTGATTAGCTAATGAAAGAAAGTATTTTTCTTTGTTACGTTCTAGGATTCTTTCCATAAGAGTATGGAATTGAGGATCTTGTTCTGCTTCTTGAAGCTTTTCTTCCGTTATCTCATCAAGATTAAATGTGTCCTCTTCTTTTTCATTTCGATCACCCATTTTACTAGTTGTAGTTTCTCCCTCGTCTTTTTCCATTTGTTTTTGAGATCTTGTGAGAACAGGCATAGATTTTACTCCAAATTTTACTTACTTTTGATCAAAAAAAGTGAAATAGTGCAATTGATGTGGTATGTATAAAAGTTAGAATAGAATGAAAATTCTATGACTTATACGAAATTTTCTAATCTTATAGCTTGTGTTGTTCCCTAAGTGAAAGGATGAAAATCCTGTTAATGGGAATATAAGCAAAAGATCAAGAAAATGATAATTTTTGCACTTTATGAAGTTTTGATCATGGCTTTGTAAAAAGATGGATTTAGTGATAGATGCCTAATGTATTCTAAGTTCTCTATTGTAAGATTTGATTTGGACGAGTAGAGTATTCGATTGCTGGTTGGGGAATATAACTAAAACGGATGCGTTGACTATGGTTATGCCTTTGAGAAAGGGCTCTTCTTTGAAAATAAGCTTGTGAATACAAGGGCTCTATGGCATAATCATCTGAAAGACCTCTAACACAATCATGATACCTATGAAGAAAAGTTCTATATTTAAGTAAAACTTTTCGACTTTGATATAAGAATTGTTGTTTCTTCAATAATTTCTTGTGGTTGAGAGGTTTCTTTGGCTTCTTAATCCTTTTGGAAATGGATTTCTTTACAAATTTTGTAGATTTCCAATCTCGTAACATGAGATTGATCAATATGATAATGAGTGTTTTGGATGATCTTTATCTAAATTAATGTAATGTAAACACATCAAACAAGTTAAAAATGGTTGTTTTAAGTCCTATGTTAAACATCAAGTGTGTAACCAAAATGTTTTTCAAAAATTGTTTTAACAGGTTTTACACATGACAAGCACTTCAAACAGACTCACTCTTAAATGCTCAAGTAGGTCATCATAGCAATCAACAGCCCACATCTTAAAACTGCGTTGACTCACACAGCCGTGTCACCCCCGAAAGGGCGCCCGTGTTTTTGTCTTTTCCAGGTGCGTACTCAGAGTGACGGAAGTGGATACCGGATCCCCTGAGCAAACAATCCTTGGCAGTTATATGGTGAGTATCTTGGGGGTAGATTCTTCCCTCCCCTGCACTGTGATTGAAACAATGTTCGGAAACTGACTCGGTTAGTTACTACACTAGGTTCGTAGTAAGGATTTCCGTTCGGTGCGGCAAATGATAGACTCCCTCAAGAGACCTCCCTACCTTTAGAACAAAGGCTTTGGGGATGGTTATCAATGCACACTACCGTCAAAAGAGGGTTTCCCCAATTTTGCTTTAAATTTTATAGTGGGATGGAATAGCCTGGCTTTGGCTTGAACCCACTTGAGTCGTTCCTCTTGGGTGAGTACTTTTTCCCACAAGAGCAGGCTCTCTACAAGGTATTAATAAAACAGTAAATTACATAAAAGAAAATTGATGAGTTTGGCATTTTGATCACCCAGTTAAGGGGAGAGCATAGGCCTATCACCGAGAACAAAGCAAACAAGGGTTCAATTATTAAGCACCAAAATAAAAATTTTCTAACTAAGTGAAGATGTTGCTTCACATAACAAGAAAATTCAATTTTAAACCCAAATTGAAAGATGAAGTGTCTATCCTAGGATTGGTTAATTTTATGCTTTTAGATGACTACCCTAGGATTGATAAATTTTATGCTTTAGATGGCTACCCTAGGATTGATAAAAAAAAAAAAATTAATTTTTAATTTTTAATAACTGTCCGCGGCTGCGTCGGAGTCAGTTAAACTAAACTAAAGTTACAGATTACAGATTACAGTCTTCTAAAAATTTGCGCTGCAAAACATATTACGGGCGCTGCAATACTCGTCACGGGCGCTGAAAGACTAGTTACGGGCGCTAAAACAGTCTTCACGGGCACTAAAAGACTTGTTACGGGCGCTAAAACAGTCTTCACGGGCGCTGTAATAAATGTCACGGGCGCTAAAACAGTCTTCACGGACGCTGTAATAAATGTCACAGGCGCTAAAATAGTCTTCACGAGCGCTAAACTGGAGGTGTTCTTCCGAAACGTGTTTCTTGCGCTATTCTGAGGTTTTTTTCTGTAACCTGTCAAAAAAAACTGCAAACAAAACATTAAAAAAGGGCAAGTGCCCCACGGTGGGCGCCAAAAATGTGTAAATGTTTAATTGTTAATCTAAATGAAAACATAAAACACTAAATGAAACATTATTCTAAAGAAATTGAACTAAATTAAAACAAACAAAATTCTTTAGTGCCGTCCCATTTTTCTCTATCCACAGAGATTCTTTTGAAGCTTTTTGGCTCTCAGATTGTGTAAGCTTCTCCAAATGGCTGCTGCAGAACGAGTATGCAAAGGAAAACTATTCTAGATGATGATGAAAGTGAAAATGCAGATGAATATGGACAGGGGCTGTAGATTATGTATAGGGGCTGTGAATTGAAAATGTCATGATTCTACTGCTATTATGCTATGATTCTATGCTATTGCTATGAAAATGCTCTATGAATGCTGGGAATACTATGCAATTTTGCCTATAATTTACTTGCTTCAAATTCTATATATGATTTTGGAGCTCCCGGCAGCTGTATTTATAGATTTTTTTGCAGGCTCCATCCCGGCTGGCAAGAATCTACGGCTATGAATTTGTCTGGTAAATTTGAATGGTGAGAGATTGAGAGGTTGAGAAGAAAATGGGGGAGGTTGAGAGGTTGGAGAGAAGGATGGAATCCTGTCTTCAACCCACGGGAACAAACCTGCACAGGAACAGAAGAAATTTAATTTTCTGTTTTGGCCGTTTGCTTCCCGGGAGTTGAAGATAAATCCCAAATTAAATAAATATTTAAATTTATTTAATTTCATTTATTGCTTTTTGATATTTGATTTTTAATTTTTGAAAACTATAGAAGAATTAATTAAATATTTTGTAATATTTAATCATGATGTGGCTTTAGAAGATTTTTGAAATATTTAGAAGAATTTAATTAAATATTTTTGGAAATATTTAATTATGAATAGATATAAGAATCGAATTAGAGGAAATAATTAAATATTTTTAGAATATTTAATTATAAATGATATTTAGAAGAAGAATAATATTTTATTTGAATAAGATATTCAAACGAAGATTATTGATAATTAATATAAATAAATCATAATATTTATTTAATTAATTTAGAAATGAATACGAAAGGATGATTAAATAAACTTATTTATTTAATCGAAATGAAAGAATGAAGAAATATAAATAAATTATTTAAATTTATTTATACGCAGATAGAATTTGAAGATTTTAATTAAATATTAAAAATATTTAATTAATTACCAGACAATGTGATGTGACCATTTTTAAGTGTATACAACCACCAATGAAAATGGGAATTCCCATATATGTACAAGGAAGCTCTAAAAACTAATAACCCAATAATTTCACTATTTTCCTTTTGATACTAGCCTTTGTATTAAAGATGTATACCATTGAATTATTTTTATTTACTTTTTTTCTTGAATCAGAAGAATATTTGGCTATTATATCTTTCACTTGTTTAGCTTATGTAAGAGAAGCATGCCCAAATAGAATTGTATCATCTGCAAAAAGAGAATGAGTAGCTATAATAGTTGTGGATGGTATTGATATGCCCTTCCATAAATCTTGAAGATGTGCCTTTTCGGTTGTTTTGTTCATAGCTTCTACAAGGATTATGAATAAGAATGGAGAAAGAGGATCCCCCTAACGAACACATTGAGAAGAACTAAAGAACCCAATTGGTGTGTCATTAATTAGTACAAAAAAAAATTGTACCTAACAAGCATGAATGAATCCATTTGCACCACTTATTCCCAAATCCAAACTTCTTTATGAATTGAATAAAAAATGGCCAATCTACCCTATCATAGGCTTTCATCATATTTAGTTTAATAATGAACCTGATGGAAATTTATTAGAATTAATTAAGTGTATCACTTCATGTGCTACCAAAGCTCCTTTTGTTATCTCTCTCCTTGGAACAAAACCCCTCTTGTTCCTCTAAAATCATTTTTGAAAAGAAGGGATGAAGCTTGAGGTGTATTTCCTTTGTAAATATTTTATGAATTGTATTACATAAGGATATAGGCCTAAAATATGGAAAATAACTTTGGATCCTTCACCTTTGGAATTATTTCCAATTAAGATATAGTGAATTGCTTTAGCATAGTACCTGATTTTCTTGATTCTTCTATAGCCCGAATAATATCAACACATAAAATCACAACTTTTTTGAAGGAATATGGTTGTAAAGCCATTTGAACCTAGGACCTTATTACATGGTAAAGAAAAAACTAAAAATTTTACTTCTTACAAGGTAAAAGGCTTGATTAGACGAGTATTATCATCCTAATGGATCAAAGTTGGAATGACATCCAATAATTATTCCCTCTCTCTTGATATCTGTGGAGCATGCACCCTTGGAGTAGACAATAATTTTTGGAAAAAAATAACACCTTCATTTTGAATATCTTCTTCTTTTATAAGAATAACACCTATTATGTTATCCTTAATTGAAAATATAGTGTTTTTTTCTCTTTTCAATTGAGTTGAAATATGATGTTTTTTTTGTGTTTTAGTCACCTTCTTTTAGCCATATTTCTATAGAATTTTTCCTCCAATACACTTCCTCCCTTGCTCTAGCAGTTCTTCCCATTCTTTTTTGTATATATTTTTTCTGCTCAGATGATGTTGGATCCATCCCATGAGAAATAATATGACTATTTATATCTGATAGTTGCTTATACACCATTTCTTTTGAACAAATATATTTTTTGAATACTTGAATGTTCCATGTACTTATTTTCCAATTAATGAACTACAACTTCTTGCAAAATTGGCACATTCTTGATCCAATAAAAAAATGGGCATTTGACCACCAATGTTTGAGTAATGGAAGGACATCTAGGTGATGGAACCACATTGATTCAAACCTCGATGAGGATTTTCTTTTTGGCATAGAAAAATTTATTGATATAATCATGGAAATTACAAAATGGTCTGAGCTTGAAAGTAATAATTTTTTTAATGAAAAAGTGTGAAGACCTAAGAACCAATTTGGAGAAGATGTGAATCTTTCTATTCACTTTGTGATTTGCAAGAAATCCTTCCTTTTGTTGGTCCAATTATACTTCCCATTATTAGGTTGTATATCCAATAATACATTATCTTGAAAGAAAGAATTAAGATATTCAATTGTTTTCTCAAGAGGAAGAACTCCTCACTTCTTTTTTTGCAGAGAAGTGGTTGCATTAAAATGTCCTACTAGGATTACTTTCTCATCCCCCAGTTGATTTAAAACTTCCTTTAAAGTATCCCAAATAATTTTCTTTCCTATTATTTTTGATGGGCCATACACATTTAATAACTAAAAACCAAGATCAAAATGGGTTACTATCACTAATTGTGAGTTTCTTTCATTTGTAAAAGGCTCTATACTTATTGTATTATGGTTTCACAAAACTAGAAGCCCACCCAATGCCCCTTAAGAAGGTGAATGAATAACTTACCAAATTTAGACCACTTTCTAAGAGATGAGTCAATCATGCCTTTTGAAAGTTTAGTTTCTTGAAGTAACACTAGATATCAGCTCCACAAGCATCCAATTGATGCTTGATTTGAGCTCTCTTATTAGGGTCATTAATACCCCTAACATTCCATGATAAAATTTTCATTGGGTGTGAGGAGAGTAATAAGCTCTCTTCATCCTAGTTTTCTTGTTTGAAGCAATAATGATACTTTTGTCCAAATTTGACTGAATTCCTATTGCAATTTCCTCCTGGCTCTTGACTGAATAAGGTTTTCTACCTCTCTTCCCTAGGGTTTTTTAATAATAGGTTCTATACTAGGAGATCAAGATATGGTAAGAGTTTGGAGAAATCATACTCCCCTTATTTGTTGAGCACCTCTTCTGATATTTCATTAATTAATTGAGACCCCACCATTTTGGCTATGTTTTCTGTTAGATCTTCTAGGTTTCCCTATTCCACTAAACCCTTAAACTGCAACAAATCAAAAGAGCAATTTTGGGAGAAACTATTTGCTCATACTTGTAATTTTGTAACAACTCTTTTTTTTGATAAAAAATGTTTAGATTTTGCAAGTCGTGCCTCTCCAACACACAAAAGTTGGTTACTCCTTGACTAAACGTTACACACTATAGAAAGTGTTACCCATTCTCACTATAAATCTAACCCCTTATTCCCAAAACTTAAAGCACTGTGAATATCAATATGACTTTTCTCAATACCCTTCATTTCTACCTAATAGTTTTAATTTTGTTGTTACTGCCAAAACTAATGACTTGATGATTTCCCCCAAATGATGCTCATTTAGTATTGGAGGTGAAGGTGAAATCAAAAGAGGAGTCTGATAGATACTCCTCAAAATATGAGATAATTCCCTTTTCCAAGGCTTTGATAAGGAAACTATGGAATTTTCATATCTTTTGTTCTCTTTACTCATGAAAAGTTGGAATGTTAATGACTAGCTATTCTCCAAGGACAGTGCAAGAGTTTTGATAAACACAATTCCATTTGTTGGCCTTTGTTCATGAATTGTTTTGACATATATAGGTATTAGATCATGATTAGAATCATTTGGGAATGGGATTATATTTTTCAATAGGATGCAATCCTTGGGTTGGGTACCAACTGGATATGTGCAGGATCATCATAGAAAAAATAGGCCCTTAAGTACAGGGTACCTATTGCAATTTCCTCCCGAGTCTTGACTAAATAAGGTTGTCTACCTCTCTTCCCTAGAGCTTTTTAATAATAGATTCTATACTAGGAGATAAAGATATGGTAAGAGTTTGGAGAAATCATACTCCCCTTATTTTTTGAGCACCTCTTTTGATATTTAATTAATTAACTTAGACCCCACCATTTTGGCTATGTTTTCTGTTAGATCTTCCAAGTTTCTCTTTTCCACTAAACCCTTAAACTACAACAAATAAAAAGCGTAATTTTGGGAGAAAACTATTTGCTCATATTTCTAATTTTGTAACAACTCTTTTTTCGATAAAAAAAAAATTAGACTTTGCAAGTTGTACCTCTCCAACACACAAAACTTGATTACCCCTTGACTAAACATTACACACTACAGAAAGTGTTACCCTTTCACACTATAAATCTAACCCCTTATTCCCAGAACTTAAAGCATTGTGAATATCAATATGACTTTTCTCAATACCCTTCATTTCTACCTAATAGTTTCAATTTTTTTTTACTGCCAAAACTAATGACTTGATGATTTCCCCCAAATGATGCTCATTTAGTATTGGAGGTGAAGGTGAAATCAAAAGAGGAGTCTAATAGATACTCATAAAAATAGGAGATAATTCCCTTTTCCAAGGCTTTGATAAGGAAACTATGAAATTTTCATATATTTTGTTTTCTTTACTCATGAAAAGTTGGAATGTTAATGACTAGCTCTATTCTCCAAGGACATTGCAAGAGTTTTGATAAACACAATCCCATTTGTTGGCCTTTGTTCATGAACTGTTTTGGCATATATAGGTATTAAATCATTATTAGAATCATTTGGGAATGGGATTATCTTTTTCAATAGGATGCAATCCTTGGGTTGGGTACCAACTGGGTATGTGCAGGATCATCATAGAAAAAATAGGCCCTTAAGTGTTGATGAAAAATAAAAAAAATCAAAGTTAGGAAACTTGACGTAAAAATTTCAATAAGTTATCTATATTATTTAAAAAATATGTAAGAATAGAATCCGTAAAAAATTGAATGTAGTTTATAAACTACTAGGTTTTTAAAAAAACTATTTGGTGAAAATTTCAAATTTCAATGCAATAGTACTTAAATTTTAGCGAAAAACTAAGAAGTAGGTGTCTGTCTGACCACCCTAACCACAATAATTTAATGATAATATTCTTTTATAATATTTTAGATATAAGTAGAGGAATCATGTCTTGATGTGATACATATTTTTTGTAATTTTTTTAAATAATTAATTTTGAATTTTTATTACAATTTTTTAAAAAATATAAAAACTTGTATGTCGACCACCTTAACTTGGTCAAAACTTCATGAAATTCAATTTTTTTTAATCCTATAGTATGTGAAGCATGGAATGTGATGCACATTTTAGATTCAAAAAATTTGATACCATTTGAAAGCTATAGATGTTTTCAATCAACCTATCAATCATGACTTTAGTCGTAATTCAAATAGAAAATGAATAATAATTATTTATTAAATTCAAAGTATTTAATTTATATTGGTGGAAAGCTGAGAATCTCCTTTAAAAACCCTTTTCATTTTATCAGTTTTAGGTAAAAAAAAAATCGTCAACCACATACCCTACACATACCCATCATATTGCCACTTTTTGGCCCATCATGATCCTACACATACCCAACTGTATGAAAGGATTTATCACCCTCACCCTAACCTTGTAGATCTTGAAACAATTTATCCTGGACATTACATTTGATTCGACATTCTTTACTAAAATATCGAATACGATAGCACGTTACACATACATTTTATGGGGTTTCAATAAAAATGTTTTGAACTGGCAATCCATTTTTAGACTTTATTTGAAAAATGATGGAAATTCCTTTGTTTCAAGTCTAATAGAACACAAAATCTCATTGGGTGGACAAGATTGTTGAAGAATCCATAATCATGTTTCACAAATATACCTATTTAATTAGCTAATGTTTTCACAATTTTTGGTTCCCTATATTCCAAAAGGAGAGATTAAAGTTGGACCCAAAATGGTATGAACTCTATAATAGAGGAAGATGGGTTAAAATTTGGATTCCATGGATGAATATAAAGTCAAGATCCCTCAAGAACCTAAGATTTTAATTTATAGATAACATGATCTCTATGTTTTTTTGTAAAAAAAATAATTACAAAAACCCTTTACCCTAATCTAAGTAAAAAAAAAATGATTTGTACCAAACCAAATGTTCTTAAAAAATCCAATCATTCAAAATATTTTGATCAGGTATAAATTTCCAGAACTTACAAATAATCATGTGTTTTCCCGAAGATCTTGAATTTGTGAAGAAAGAAACTCCTCAAGGAATGCAACATTGATTATCCCCTTCTGGTTTTTTGTCGATGAGTTAATAAGCAATATGTGGCTTGATTTTTGATGATGCTAAACAATTGGATACTTTAGAGACTATTTGTTCTTAGCTGACTAATTTTGGAAAGGTTTTCAATTCCATTTATCCTTTATGCAAAACCCCTTTTAGCAGTGAACTCAAAATGCCTTTGTGACTTTGGATTGAAGGGGGCACTATTTAAAATTGGGATATTATTTGGAAATGTTGTTGTAAGAGGGATATTATTTGAGAAATTTACTAGAATATTGAAGGCAAAGTGGGGATTGGCATTGATAACTTGATGAAATTAGGGTTTTCTAGTTTTGTGGAAATTGGAGTTTTCCCACTTTAAGCTTTTTGCTTTCTAATAAAGATGTTTTTGTGATGGGAAAACACCTAGCCCTAATTTTTGTTAAGTTTGAATGCGACCTCTAACAGCTTGGAATCCTCGAGAGCGAGGGGGGAGGGCTTGACCAATTTTTTTGAAAAATTCCCATTACAAGGAAAGCATGAGCTTCCTAGAGCCATCTGGATTTTGAATTTATTATTTCTTCATTAGAATATTTAGATTAATATTTTATCTTGAAATTATTCTGAGAATCCCTCAATAACAACATGAGGTAATTCAACACAATGCTTTGGTATATTCAAATTAAAAAATTAAAAAATAGAAACATAGTTCAAATTACATTCAAATTGTATTATTCCTCACTTAGATTTTTATGCCTAATACTTCTTGGAATTAAGGAGGGCTATATTGAGATAATATTAGAAAATATTAAAGAAAAATTTCCCATATAAGAAACTTTTTTAGAAGAATAAACTACAAAACAAGAAAAAATATAGATAAATTCAAGAAGCCAATAAAAGGAGGCATGGTTAAGAAGAAGTTTGTGCAAGAGAAGTCACTCTCTTAGATAAATTGATTGATATTGAAGAGTGAAGGCTCAAATCCTCATTCCTCTTTGCAAAAAAAGAACTTTATAGGATTAGAGTCAATGATACTCCTTGTCACCTTAGAATCAAAACACCAATACCTCTTCAAAGGTTTTCACAACACCCCACAACTCAAAAAATTCAAACCCTAACTCCAACTTTGATAAATAACATAGTCCATAATCATGTGCTCCTTTGTGAGGTGAGTGAACCAATTGGTGTGATCCCTATTAAAAAAGAATCACTACTACTTACCAGATACTCCTATCTATGAAGAGAGCAACTCTACTTAAATATTACTCTACTTGATTGAATTTTATCATGAGAATAAGAGTAGTTTGATCGTTGTCATCAACAAGGGTACATTTCATGTGCCATTCTTAATCCACCTCATCCATATATGTGTTGAGATAATTTAGAATATTACTAGTTAGGAGTGGAGCATTAGGAAAAAAATTAAGATAAAGTTGCACAAATTATAAGATAAAGTTGCACAAATTATCAAGGTTTTAATCTAAAAATCTGGTACAATTCTAGGGTTATGAATTAATCCTAATATAATAAATCTATCCTCTAATAAGACATATATAGATATTTTAGAATTTTGATTGATTACACTAATAGAAATATATTGTTTTCCAAGACTTTACAACAACACAATTTCCAAAACCTTATCCATTTGATGTTAATCAACTATTTAGCTAAATATATTTATTTTTTATTTACATTTTTATACATGTCTGTAGGTCAATATTTCCAATTCTTAACTCTCTAAGACTCTAATTAATTAGTCTAGGTTAATTATTCTTATGTGCATGCATTTTATTAGATTCACTTAGACTCTGGAAAGGAAACCATATTTTATTTATTTCAACTTAATTCTCCAACATGAAAATCTATGATCTTGCCATCTGAGCAAAAACCCTTGAATAATTTTGTAACTATTTATTCTACAATATTTTAATTTAATTTAATTTACTTTATTTTCTTAATGTTTAATCTAAACATACAATTTTTATTTTTTTTTGAATAGGTATGTTTCACTTTACTTTTTATTTTTTTATTTCTTTTTGATATATTTAAAAAAGGTATTAAACAACAAGCACATTACAATCAATTGATCACAAGAATACTTACCCACATTGTAGGGCTTAATTTGTTTTCTTAAAAAAATTAACAATATTGTAAGGTTGCAATGATATTTTTATTCATATATATGGTAACCATAGTTATAATACTTTCTAAAATACAACTTGAAGATCAAAATAGGCATCATATTAATATTATAATGTAAATTTGTAATTTCGAGCTTTAATCCTTTTCTAGTATCTTAGAAATTACATGAAATTAAAAAATTGTGTATACACTAAAAATCCATTTAACAATTGAAGTGTTACAATAAAAATCTTCTATATTTTTGAGTAAAAAGGAATTGAAGATAATGATGAGCCAATAAGTTATGGGAACTCATGAATGTACAACACTAAGAGGTTGAAACATTTAATATTGTTGAATGAAGAAAAATATTTCACTCTTTTTCACGAACCAAAAACCATTAAGATTTAAAGATATTTCCTTTCTTCATAGAAGTATAGGAAATTTCTATTGCAAGTAGGTTCTTCCCAAAATCATGAGGAATGGATTAGAGAATTACAAAAATTAAATTATATAGAGTCTTGATTTAGCACAAACAATTAACATATAGAAGCTAATATGTTGAGTGAGGCCACCAACAATAATATCTTCAATAAGACGAACACACCAAGAAACCATCATAAGCAAAAATAGAATCATGTACACAAAGAACTATATATTAATAATAATTAAAGGATTCCATTATTCAACTGAAAAGTACTACAAATAGTCTATAATTGATAGTAGAATAGCTAATTAGAATTTTTCTAAAAAAATAGATACTAATTTCCTTTAGAATTTTAGCATTTTAGTATTTGAATTAGAATAAAAACTTAAAAGAGTAAAAATACTTTACAATTTACCTGTTACATTTCAATGAGTTGTAGATTTATCCCTTCATAGTGTCAGATTCTTCATCCATGGAAATAAAAACTTTAGGATTGTATCAACTGTATTGAAGTATTTCCTTCTCCAACTCATTTTTATTAGGATTAGTAATAGTATCCCTCCAAAAGATACTCCATAAGACATTCCCAATGATATCTCATACCATGGATATTTAGTTCTTTTCTTTTCTTTGTTTATTGAAACTGGAGGAGCGGGAACAAATTGTGGCCAAGAACAATTTTTAGGTAAGGGGCAACCCCATAAATTAGGATTCCCTGAATAGGAGGACTCTCCAAATGTGCCAGTAATATGTCGCCCTTGTGGTATACTTCCTGAAAGGTTGTTGTTTGATAAATTGAATGAACCTAAATAGCTTAGAGCTTCAAGTGTTGCAGGGACTTGTCCTGAAAAATGATTGCTTGAAAGGTCCAATGACTCCAACTGACTCATTTCTCCCAAACTATTTGGAATGTTCCCATTCAAATTGTTCATTGAAAGGTTTAGAATCCTCAACCCCTTTAATTTCCCAAAATTTGGAGGAACTTGTCCCTCCAATTCATTGTTTGAGAGATCTATGGATGTGAGACTGGAAAGAATATATTAGTAGTGTTGATATGTGCCTTTTAAAGTCATATCCAATCCATCATGATAAGAAACTTGTTCATCAGACAATATAAAACAATATTGACATTCTATTTCCATTGCTTGCAATGATACAATTGTGTGTGGAATTAAACCTGAAATATGATTGGAAGAAAGTAGCAAGATTTGAAGGTACACTAGTTGGCCAATCTCTAAAGGAATATTTCCTATAAAATTGTTCTCCTTCATCACCAATACTCTTAGGCTTAAAATTTTTGTAACTGATGTTGGTATTTCACCTCCAAACAAGTTGTTCCCAATATTAAGAACTTGTAGGTTTGAACAATTTGCTATTGAGGAAGGGAATGATCCATGCAAGTTATTCGTGTGAACAACTAATGAATATAAGTTACTTAGCTTACTAAACTCATGTGGTAAGCTTCCCACCAAATTGTTATTTCCCAAATTTAGGACAGCGAGGGAAGAGCAATTGGACAAGCTCGTAGGGATCACTCCTGTTATGTTGTTGTTTGCAAGATTTAATAGCCTGAGATTAGATAATTTTCCCAGGCTTGGAGGAATATTACCACTTAAAAAATTGTTTGCAAGATTTAACATATAGAGTTTAGATAATTTTCCCAGGCTTGGAGGAATATTGCCACTGAACAAATTGTCATTAAGCCGCAATATTGAAATACTAGAAGGCCACATTGATGGGATGCACCCACTGAATCGATTCCTAGAAACATCTAGCTGGTCGAGTTGCATCCCTATTGAAGTATTTGAGGATAGGCGTCCTTCCAGATGATTTCCTGAAAGATTTAGATAATTCAACAAAGGATTGGTTTCCCATAGCTAAGAGGGAATTACGCCCACAAGACTGGCATTACTTAATTCCAACCATTCAAGTGAGAATTGTGTTGAAATCCAAGGTGGAAATTCACCGTCAATCATACATGACGCTAAAGATAGATAAGATAAATTGAAGGGCGGAATCCAGGTTGTGCTAATATTTAGCACACACTCGGATAAATGCAATTCATTTAGGCTTGTAAGGTTGTGAAAGAAAGTTTCTGAAATCGAGTGGTTATAGTTTCGTGACAGGCTTAGAGAAACTAAAGAAGGTGGAAGTGATGAAGAAGAGATGGTTTCATTGAAACAATTGCCATAAGCAAACAAGACAAAGAGGGAAGAAAGGTGAGCAAATGAAGAGGGAATGGTCCCGCTTAGTTGGTTATTAGCAAGGCTAAAGTGAGTTAAAGAAGAAAGATTGCCGAGGCAGGAAGGTATGCTTCCACTAAGTTGGTTTTCATCAAGGTGAAGCTCAATTAAAGAAGAAAGATTGCCGAGACAGGAAGGTATGCTTCCATTTAAGTTATTGTATGAAAGATCAAGGTGTGTAAGGCGGGTGAGCAAACAAAGAGAAGGGGGGATCATCCCACTAAAGCTATTATCAGGTAAAAGTAAAGAATCAATATGAGAGAGATTTCCGAAACAAGGAGGAATGGTAGTACCTGATAGTCCAGCTATCGTCAGTGTTGTGAGAAAACGAAGCTGGCACAGGCTCTCAGATAATACACATTGATATAAGGTTGCCGCAAGAGAGACAACGTGGTTGGTGTGATTGTCGCAGGATATCCCCGACCAGTCGCAACAGTCTGTTCCATTTACCCACAAACTCGGCCGGGCTTAAACGTCACACACTAAGTTGACAGATTAGTGTGTGGGCCCCGCTTTACCACCATCCTCTTTACCCCGTTTCTGTTTCGATGCAATTCCGTTGGTAACTTTTTTAACTGCAGGTGTAATCTTATAAGATACGTAAGATACGCAATTTTGTTAGGTATTTTTTTTTAACTGCGCGTGTAATCTTCTAAGGAGTATTAAATGACTCACGTGAAAAGCAAAATAAGCACTTTAGTGTTAAAACACGTTATGTATTATGTAAAATATATATTATAAATTATATTATATTTATATTAGATATATTTGATTATATATTGTATTTATATATTTATTTGATATTTAATTATTATATATAAAATAATAAAAAAAATATAAATATAATATCACATATATATTATATAGTATAATTTATTTTATATTATATAAAATGTAATATTATTTAATATATTTTATATTATATAAAAAAATATATTAATATATTATTTATATATTTATTTCATATTCATCTATTCTATATAATATAATAAAATATAAATATAGTAGCATATATATTTTAAAATAATACAATATAATTATATTTATAAAAAAAGTCATATTATATAATATTATATTATATTGTATTGTATTTTATATATATTACTGTATAAAATGCATATTAGAAATTATATTATATATTATTTATATGTTTATAATATATATTGTTATATTATATTTATATAATATGTAAATAATATTATGTAAAAAATATATAATATATGAATATATAAATACAATATAAATATATATACTATAATAGATAAATATATAATAAAAAAATATAAATATAATACACAATATTATGGATGAATATAATATAATAAAATATAATTATTATATAAAATATATATTTTCATTATATATATTATATTTATATAAGATATTATTTGATGTTATATTATATTTATATATTATCTAAATAAAAATATATAATAAAAATATAATAAATATAATAAAATTATATTATATTATATATAATAAAAATATTTATAAATATAATATCATATAAATTTTATATAATAATTATATTTTATTATATTATATTCATCCATAATATTATGTATTATATTTATATATTTTTATTATATATTTATCTATTATAGTATATATATTTATATTGCATTTATATATTCATATATTATATATTTTTACATAATATTATTTACATATTATATAAATATAATATATACAATATATATTATAAACACATAAATAATATATAATAAAATACAATAGAATATAATATAATTATATTATTTTAAAATATATATGCTACTATATTTATATTTTATTATATTATATAGAATAGATGAATATGAAATATATATAAATAATATGAAATATATATTTTTTATAATATAAAAATATATTAATATATTACATTTTATATAATATAAAATAAATTATACTATATAATATATATGTGATATTATATTTATATATTTTTTTATTATTTTATATATAATAATTAAATATCAAATAAATATATAAATACAATATATAATCAAATATATCTAATATAAATATAATATAATTTATAATATATATTTTACATAATACATAATGTGTTTTAACACTAAAGTGCTTATTTTGCTTTTCACGTAAGTCATTTAATACTCCTTAGAAGATTACACGCGCAGTTAAAAAAAATACCTAACAAAATTGCGTATCTTACGTATCTTATAAGATTACACCTGCAGTTAAAAAAGTTACCAACGGAATTGCACCGAAACGGAAACGGGGTAAAGAGGATGGTGGTAAAGCGGGGCCCACACACTAATCTGTCAGCTTAGTGTGTGACGTTTAAGCCCGGCCCACAAACTCAGATCGTAGTCTGTGGAATTGCAGGCCGCTTTAACGCGAAGCAGAGCTTGGGATTCGTGGGGAGGACATCTGTGGGACAGTAATCGATGGGAAAGAGAAGGGCGTGGAGAGGTGAAGAAGAGAAGCAAAACTGAAATGATGACTACAGAAGCGATGGCCATTTGGGACGCAAAAGGGGAGGGAGGGAAATCAATCTATTGTTTGTTGTTCGGGTGGGAAATGCTCTTCTTAAACTGCGTACACAGGTCAACAGGTCAATGATTTATTATTTTTTTATTTAAAGCGAGACAAGGAATTGATTATTATTCATAACACATACTTGAAACCATTGGAGTAGTTACCCGTCAACAGGTCAATGATTTAGATTAATAATGTGTGTTAGCCATCCGAGTCATCGCCATGCACATCCTGCAAATAAGTTAAAACTAGATGTCTACTATTCACGAAACATTGCTTAAGTAACTTTTACTTTTTCCACACAATAATTTTTTCCTTTTCCTGACATAATTTTACGTTTTTCTCACTGTTCATTGTATTTATTTTTTACCTTAGTCAAAGATACCTATTAACTTTATCTTTACCATACATAATATGATGGGTTGTGATAATACAATAAAATTTTGATATTTATTAGACACAGAAATTTCATGTGGAGTATTCAGTAGTAGTGTTTGTTGTTACATATTGTTTGATTACATTAATTTCAAATTTTTAATTAAAGTAAAAAAATCAATCAATAAAAAATAATTTTGTAACATAATTTTAATTAATTGATTTATGTTAAATTTTACATGCTAGTATCCCTTGTTTCATGATGTCCATCTATCTTATTATATATTTTTCTATACATCTACTATGCATTTCCTTTCATACATTTACATATCCTTATACATTTCCTATATCTATTTATTCATTATTTAGATACTTGCTCTTATTCTCATGCATATCCTTATTCTCATCCACATGTTATCCACTATGATCTTCCTTTTCTTCCCTAAGATTATTTCATGATTACAAGGTTGCCCTCACAATCTCAAAATCATTTTACTCTAATTTATTTATTTTTCTTCAAGTTTGATCAACTTATCTCTATTACCCTTCTTTCCTAAGGATATGTAAACACAAGTTTGCATGATAAGTTGTTGTGTCCCAGTATTTAGAGGCATTCAATGAAATCATTTCCGGCGACCCAACCCCCACCTCTTAAACCGAGGAGTGGAGCAAACCCACACTAACTCTACTACCCGTGCGGGCTACTCTATCTGTATATTACTAATTCCTATAGTACAAGAACAACAGCGAATGCTATTCAAATTTCTACTATTATTCCTATTTTAGACATCACAATAACTATTTTTGTAAGAATCTAATTTTTTCTTATTTTGTTTGCTTCATTTTCTCTATGATTTTAAATGTTGTATCCCTATAAAAATGGAAAATTATTTTTTCCCTACACTTCATTTTCATTGAATATTTGCATTGGTGTCAATTATCAAATCATATTATAGAACTTACGGATGCATTTTTTCAACCATCTTCTAAAATTTTGAATAAAAAGTATTATCCTTCAAATCTTTTTTCTCCTTTAATAAAATTTACATTCTCTGTAAAATAAATTAATTAATTTTACTATGATTATAAACAAGTACTATTTAATATAAACATATATAATTAATATAACCATTTTTTAAATACTATATATCTAACTATTTTAATAGTTATGACTATAAATATCTTTATTATTTTTATATATTTTTTATTTAATTTTAAGGTGTAATGAATATTCTTCGTCAGATAGAGTCCAAGTGAATAATGCAGCAATAACAAATGCAATAAATTTTAAGTGTCAAAAGATTTAACCCATCCCGTGCAGTAGCCCGCCTTCCTAAATCCGTGCAGAATATAAGGCAGCCCTGCCATTTTTTATTTTCGAGCCTATGGTTTGTAGCAGTACAAAGAATTTTTATATATTTTGTTTAATATATTTATAAAATATTTAATAAATTATATATAAAATATTAATAATATAAAACAATTTTTTTCAAATATTTTATAAAATATCAATAATATAAAACATTTTTTTAATATATTAAACAAAATATATAAAAATATTTTAATATTTTTTATTAGAGATTTTAATGGTGTATTAATAAAATATATATATTAAAAAAAATTATTAAATAATTAAATAATAATAATAATAATAATAATAATATTATTAGTAAATACAAATAAATTGTTTTGAAGTAAAATAAAATAATTCTTTAACATATAAAAAATTATTTTATTATATAAAAAAATGTAATGAAATATTTTTTTAATAAATATACTAATTCAAAATTTATATTAAATATATTTATATTAATAAAATCAATTTTTAATTTAAATTCTATAAAATATTCAATTAATTAGTTGTATTGTTTGTTATTGTTTAAATTATGATGTCATTGTTTTTTTATTTTACGAGTATAAATAAGGTTTTTTATTTTAAGCAATGCATAAACAATAATGTGATCATTTTAGATCTAAAACATAAATGAAAAGGTATGGATATATAATTTTCAAAATTACATCTATATTTGATCTTTAATCAAAACATAAACTAATATAATTAATTAAAACTATTAAGTATCTTTAATATATAATAAATTATGTATTTGTATGTATATATGTTATAGATAATATTTTAATATATATTAAAATTTAAGATATATATTTTTTTAAAATCTACCGACTATTGATTAATTGATTGAGCCAAATCAAGTCTAAATAGAATATAAAAATAATAAAAAAAGTACATCAATAATTGTTAATATTTTAAATCAATATTTAATTTGAGTTTTGTATTGAATTGTTAAAAAAAAGTCTATTGAAGTGCAAATAAAATGTTTTCTTTTCAATTTTACTTTTAATTAGTGATTTTGAAAATTAAAAAAATTATAGATATATATTTCTATTTAAAAACATTTTATTTGGATTATGTATTGATTGGTAATATTTATTTAAAGATGAATTAATTGTATTGTTTGTTATTATTTAAATTATTATGTTATTGGTTTTTATTTTATTAATTAATTTATTAAATGTATTTTATTTGTTTTATATATTGAATTGTTAAAAGATGTAAAAATATTAATATTAAATGTATAGGAAAATGGTTAAAAAATTACATATTTTCCAAAAAATAAAATATAATATGTAATTTAAAATACAAATTATATAATTCTTATAATATTTATATTATTATTTATTGAATATTTTATAGAATTTCAACTAAAAATTTGATTTTATTAATATAAATATATCTAATATAAATTTTGAGTTAGTATATTTATTAAAAAAAGATTTCATTACATTTTTTATATAATAGAATTAGTTTTTATATGTTAAAGAATTATTTTATTTTACTTCAAAACTAATTTATTTGCATTTACTAATATTATTATTATTATTATTATTATTATTATTTAATTATTTAATAATTTTTTTTAATATATGTATTTTATTAATACACCATTAAAATATGTAATAAAAAATATTAAAGTATTTTTATATATTTTGTTTAATATATTAAAAAAAATGTTTTATATTATTGGTATTTTATAAAATATATGAAAAAATTGTTTTATATTATTTATATTTTATAAATATATTAAACAAAATATATAAAAATTCTTTATACTACTACAAACCATGGGCTCAAAAATAAAAAATGGCAGGGCTGCCTTATATTCTGCACGGATTTAGGAAGGTGAGTTATTGCACGGGATGGGTCCCATCTTTTGACAACTGATAACCGTTAAAGGTAGGCAAGACATGACATGGCATGGCATGGTATGGCACGACAACATTCGATTAAAATATTTAAGTTTTATTAATAATATTTAGATAAATAAAAAATATTATTTATGATTTCTTACAATTTATTTCTTTCGTAATTAATTTGAAATTTTATTTAATTTTTTAAATAAATTAAAAAAATAAAAAATTAATATATTTTAATATTTTAAAATTTAATTCCACATAATCTATTGCAATCATAATATAATATAATTTTATTTATATTAGAGTATGTATCTTTTCAAGAAAATCTAAATAAAATATATTGACATGTTTTTCTCAAGCTTCTCTTTTTAATCAATTTATATTTAAAAATTAATTAATCTATTAAAATATTTAAAAAATATTAAATGAATCTAATCTATTTTAAAAATAGAATAATACATAAGTTTAAATTTAAAAGTTAAAATAAATACATTATTTAATTTTATTTATAATTTTATTTATTCTAACGTGTTTTATTTTTATTCCAATGTATCATGTGTTAAGCATCTATGCCTCGGTGCATTCCTAGGGTTGGATAGCCAATGCCCTTCATAAAAGCCAATGCACAATAGAAAGTAAAAATTGTGAAGACACTGCATAAAATGATAAAACATGTCAAAGTTAGAAATACAATGTAGTAATGTATGTAACTATTGAAAAGTGGCTAAGACATTTTTTTAACCCAAAATTGATGAATTCTCAGCTTTCACCAATATAAATTATGTTTTACTTTGAATTTAATAAATAATTATTATTCATTTTCTTAATAAGTAATTATTATTCATTTTCTATTTGAATTATGACTAAAGTCCTAATTAATAGGTTGATTGAAAAAAATCTATAGCTTTCAAATGGTATCACATTATTCTATGTTTTACATACTAGAATAAAAAAAAATTGAATTTCATTAATTAATTATTTAATTGGGAAAAAATTATCTTATAAAAAATATAGATAACTTATTCAAATTTTTAAGTCAAGTTGCCTAACTCTAATTTTTCTAAATAGGATAATTTGGCACAATCTATTTGTGTTACAAGGTAATTTGGCACAATCTATTTGTGTTACAAATTCAGAAACATCATTAAACATTCACATACAAGTGAGTAGAAACTATGACATTTCTTTATTGGTATTAAATTGCATAATCATAAACATTTGCATTCTTTCCAAACATGAAATAAGGAATGTCTAAAATTAGTTCAATGTGTTTAGCCTAATTCTACATCTAAATCTAAGTCTAAGTTTAAGTTTGAGTATGAGATTCAATATGATGTAAAGGATTATCATACAATTACAAGTGGTGTGGGGTAGACCCCTTAGTTGGAAAACTAAGATAAGAGGATGAGGTCATCATGTATAGGGTTGTTGAACCATGAAATTAGTATGACCATCATGATCTATACAAATATGAAATCATGTAAAACCTATAAATATAAAGTGGTTAATATTTCCCCTCAAGTTTAATAATTTCTCTATTGTAGATTTAATTTGTGCATGTATAATGAAATATGTTGATACTCTAATTTTTTTTTATCATATAAACTTGGAGTCACTTTCCTATAGATTCTTACAATCTAGTTACTCCTTGTAAGCTATTTTTAGTGACACTTTATATTTTAGGACCTCTCAAGTATTTCATTTATATAATATTTTTAAAATAAAATTATTTGTGTAACTTATAATAAATGAATTTTTAATTCTTTTGTTCAAATTTAATTATATTTAAAATTTGATATCATTAATTATTAAGTTTTATATATGCATTAGATTTTATAATTTATATATCTAGTGTCATCATCTTGTTTATCACATGATAGGGGACATTTTTGGTAGACTGTTAAAAATATTTTTAAAATGAAATAGTAATTATACTATATTAGTTATTAGAGGATATCATTATAATATTTTAAAATAGTTGAGGGAAGTTTGTGGTCAATAATTTACTTTAATTATCTCTTTTATATTTTTTAATGCATAGTTGATCATTTATAAAGATAATTTCTAAAGATGTTTCAGATTAAGGGGGGCATCTAAAATGGCTATGTACTCTAATTTGTCTATATCAAATTGTTTATTGATGTGATTTGTGAAAAGTGGAAATAAAATAAATATAAATATAAATAATAAAAATTTGTGAGCTTATTTTTTATTTTTTTAGATAAATAATTTTTTATATAGTAATAATATAATTAAATTTTAAAAAAATATAAAAATAAAATAACAATTTATTTTAGTATTTTAGTATTTCTTTTAAATGTTGATTGTTTTGGGAAAATAAATAATATATTAATTATAATTGATTTTTACTAAAATAGTAAAATAATATAATTAACTTTTATTGTTCACAGATTGTTCACAAATGACAATGTTGAAAAAATAATTAACTTTTTAAAAGTACTAATAATATTTTATAATTAATTTTTAATAATTACTAATTGTTCACAAAAGAAGTTACTTGGGAAAATTTCAATGAATTTAATTGGCTTGGATAACATATATGCAAGCTATTACAAATTTTAAATTCATAAGCTTGTAATTGGTTTGATTGTAACCCACTCCTTTAGAATAAGGTTTTGAGAGAGCTTCATGTATCTCAAAAGGATAGAAACTTTGGTTTCTTAAATTTACATATCACCAAATCAAACATAATTCTTTTAAGAATCTCAAAGAAAAATACAACAAATTATAGTAAAATATTTGATATTACTAATTAAACAAAAATAAGATGTATGAACAATTGTATTTACAAAAATACAATAAAAATATTGTGTATATACTACTTTTGACACACACCACTGATTTGTTTCATAAACATGTTGATTCACATCCACCTCATCCATAAATTGAAATCTACTTCACCAAATACCTTGAGGATTTCAAAACCTAAAATTATTAAATATATTGAATAAAATATGAAATTGTGAAGAATAAAGTGATCATTAGAGTTACAAATTTTAAAAAGGCACACATAAGATGTAAACATTTAAATATGTAAGAAATATATTATACATCTTGTATATTTAAAATATATTCCCAAGATTATTACACATGTCAACTAATAGAATAATGAAACCAATAGTTAAATTAATTAACTCATTACTATAACTTTCCTAATAGAAAAATCTTAAGTCATTACTATAACTTTCCTAATAGAAAAATCAACAATAGAATACTTCTCTTTCTCCCTATCATTCTTGTTGTCTATAGAGGTGACAATTTGCACCCACATGGATGTATGCCCCCATGGATAGCTGCTGCCAGTATTAAATGCACGTACCATCGTTTTCAAGGCGTGGTTTTGGAAACTTTGTAGTTGTACATTGGTGGAAGACATCCTTCTCTGTGCAATAATATTTTAAATTTTATTTTGTATTTATCTTCAAAATATTTAAAATTTATTTATTATATATTATATTTATATTATAAATTATCAAATAAAAATATAATGTAATATATAATTAATGTAATATATATATTGTACGTATCAAAAAATATAAAATATATATTAAATTATATATATTTTTTTATAGTAAAAAATATTAAATACAAATATTAAATTATTATAATTAATAACTAAGACATTTTTATATAATACAAATTAATTTAACATGTAAATATAATGCAACACATAATAACTATATAATACATATTTTATATAATTGATGAAAAATATGATTACATTTATATTTTTAAAAAATTAAATGTATTTATCATAGATTATATTTATATAATGTCAAATTATTTTTATTATTTAATATAATTATATTAAATTTTTAAAATGTTATTATTATTATATTTAGTGTATATTATAATTTATATTAAAAATTATTAAATAAAAATATAAAGTTATTATAATTAATAAATAATATATTTTTATATAATACAAATCAAATTAATATATAAATATATGTATTATTATATATTACATTATATTTATATATTAATTTGATTTGTATTATATAAAATTATATTATGTATTTTATCTAAAATAATTTTTTCGGTAATAATTACTATATGTATTAATGCACAGATGCCCCTATGCATCTATTTAGTTCTTAGGTAAATGTTGAAACTAAAATATTTATTTTTATAGTAATTAGGTAGTTCTTAGGTAATAATTACATAAGTTCTTAGGTAAATGTTCAAACTAAAATATTTAGTTTTATAGTAATTAGGTAGTTTCTAGGTAATAATTACTATATGTATTATCCATGTATGATGCATGGATGGCTCTAAAAATAAATATTTTAGTTTTAACATTTACCTAAGAACTAATTAGATCCATGCATCATCCATGGATAATACATATAGTAATTATTAACTAAGAACTAATTTTAGATAAAATACAAATTATTATTATATAATAAAAATTAAATTAATATATAAATTTGATTTGTATTATATAAAAATATATTATTTATTAACTATAATAATTTTATATTTTTATCTAATAATTTCTACTATAAAATATCATATATATATATTTGTTATTAATTATTTAAATTATATTTTTATTTAATAATTTCTAATATAAATTATAATATATAATAAATATAATAATAATAATATTTAAAAAATTTAATATAATTATATTAAATACTAAAAAATAATTTGACATTAAATAAATATAACCTATGATAAATACATTTATATTTTTAAAATATAAATGCAATCATATTTTTCATCAATTATATAAAATAATATAAAAGAAGATGTTGGGGGCTATGAATTCTACTTTTCTTTCCCTTGTCCCTAAATGTGATGGCACTAATCAGCCGAGTATGTTTTGGCCCATTTCTCTTTGCAATGTAGTGTATAATATTTTATCAAAGGGTATTGCTAAGAGATTGAAGTGGTGGATTAGCAAGCTTTTTTCTGAGGAACAAGGAGGCTTTGTGGTGGATAGGAAAATCTTAGATGGTTTGGTCCCTAAAACTATTAATTCTATGGATGCCTCTAAAGAAAAGGCTATGTTCATCAAGCTAGATATGGAAAAGGCATATGATAGTGTTAAGTGGTCCTTTTTGTGAAAAGCGCTTATTTCATTTTGTTTTTTTAAGGAGTGGGTTATGTAGGTTGAGTTATGTCATGACCACTTATTTTTTGGTGTTGGTTAATGGGGAACTATCTTCCTTATTTAGGGCTTCTAGACTTCTTCGATAGGGGGATCCTCTCTCTCCTTAACTATTTATTCTTTTGGATGAAGGTTTGGGGAGAATTATTAAGAAACATGTTGATCAAGGTCTTATATGAGGTTTGGTTTAGGGTAATGATTTACCTCCTTAGTCACACATACAATTTGTTGATGATAGTACTCTGATGGGTATGGCTAAGATTAGAGAGGTGACTAATTTGTACAAGGCTTTGGACATCTACCTTACTATGATTTTAGATTGGTCTCTTACCTTTGATTTATTTTGGCATTCCTATTTCTACTAGTACCCTTCCTAGCGTTTGTTGGAAAAATATTTTAGACAAGTTTCATGTGAAGGTGAACCATTGGACTCATAGAAGGCTATCTTTCACCTATCAAGTGGAACTTCTTAAGTTGATGGTGCAGGATCTTCCCAATTATAGGTGTATGATTTAGGTGGATCCCTTTGGTTTTATTAAGGATTTAGACTCTCTGGCTAGGAAATTTTTATGGGTTGATTTGTAGACTGAAGCAGTTTGGGGGCCTCAAGTTGCAACAAACCACTTTATCCAGTTTAGCACTAGATGCCAAGCTTTATTGGAGATGGTGCATGGATTAGGACCATGTTTGGGCCAAGATTATTTCTCAAAAACATCTGAATGGTGTACCAAAGGAGGAGGTTCCTTAGTATCTACTAGTGGGGAATGGTTCTATGATTTGGGATATGATTAAAAAAGGAGCTAAGCTGATCAAGGATGGTTTATTTTGGATCCGCAATAGATGGTATGAGGCTCTCTTCTATAAAAATTCTGTTGTCACAATAATGGTTTACAATTCCTGAGAGGAACGAATTTTAGCTGAAATCACATATTTTTAGAAAATATAATGATTTAATCCTTAAAAATTTCCATTTTAAGGATTCCAATTGAAGAGGATTTGATCAAATCACCTTAGATCAAACCCCCTTGGATAGAACCTCGCTAGTTTAAACCATACCTATAAATGCGTCTCCTTTACACCTATCAAAATGCTGATAAAAAATCACTTTTGATTTAGCTTTTGGGGGATCAAATGAATTAATTTAAAATTTATTTCAAATGATTATGGTATTTCTCAAAAAAATCTATCTAATGAATATAATTTTAATATGTTTTGGTTTTGTTATGTATTTGTTTTTAAGTTTTATTAAACATGGGTTTTCATCGAAAATGAATTTCTTTGTTCTTCACATGTGGAAAAATAGAAGATTATCAAAAAAAAAATTGAAAAATATTAGTGCACCAGATATTGAAGTCCTTGATCCAACAAAAAAAAAATTAAATTTTGACATATACAAAAAAGTTACCGTTATACGTGCTATGTGTGAATTATAATTGTTTGACTTTGAAACTTGATTAAGGAAACAATATTCAATAAAAGACTATCTAACCAAGTGGAAGCACTAGATATCAGAGTTACAAATCTAAATTTGAAAGAATTATAATTTTATCCTTCATGGAAAAAAGTTATGCGTTATACGGTGTCGTCACTTTTTAAAAATGTTGTTTTCTGAAAAAAATCAATTTTCGTGGGAGATGGAAAAAGAAGTGCAATTTGATTCCAAAAATTTTGAAAAAAATATTTTTAGAATCTACAAACAAAATTTGATGAGACTCTAGTTTGCACCATCTTCAAATTCCTCATGGTTTAGCCGCTATAGGTGCCCGAATGTGAAGATTTAGTTAAAAATAGTAATTTCAGTGTCCAGTTTGGCCAAAAATTGTAAACCACTATTATGGGATCACCACGAGATACTCTTGGGATAGGTTTTCTCCTATAATAGGTAGGCATCCTAATCTACATGATCTTTTTCAATGCTTCTTTGACATTGGTTGGTCCTGAGTTGTGGGTTTCAAAACTACTTATCTCTATGGGCATGTGGAAGTGGCTAGTTGGAAGGAACCTAGTGAGTGGCTTGTGGGGGGTTTGGAGGAGGGTAGTGTTGAGATTAAATATATTCTTGCAAGTAGAGAGTGTAGCTCTCTCAAGGAGAAGGATATCTTGGCCTGAGTCTAAATCCTAAGGGGTTTTTCATGGTGGCTAGCGATTATTAGGAGTTGATTTCTTAGAAGTATGGTGGCATGAAAGTTCCTTGGTGGAAAAATATTTGGAATAAGTTTCCATTGCCTAAGTGTAATTGTTTCTTGTGGAATTTAGTTTGGAACAAATTTTTGACTTGGGATAATCTTTGGAAGTGGGGATTCCAAGGTCCTTATATTTGTGTTCTTTGTGGTGCTAGTGAGGAGGACTCATCCCACTTGTTCTTTCGATGTACTTTTTCTATTATTTTTTGAAATTTTCAGTGGGGTATTTGACGACATCCTTGTGGTTATCCTTCCTCTCTGGTTACATTTTGGAGCATTTTGGGGAGATCTCTAAGACATGCCTCTTTCCTTCAGATTGTGTGGAGTATTGTTCCTTCTTTCATCCTTTAGCAAATTTGGCTTGAAAGGAATCATAGAATTTTTCATGGTGGCAAGTTGATGATTCAATAGGTTTGGTAGAGAGTTGTCTATATGATTCAAGAGACTATAGAAGACAAATGTGAATTGTCCTTCCATTTGGAAAGGGGAGATGATGAGATTGTGAATAGATTGGGCCTTCATGGTTTTGATATTGATTATTTTTGTGTTTGAAGAGGCAAACATGCCAAAATGAAGGTCCATCATATTAGGGGTTGGTCTCCTTCAGTGGATGTTTTAAAGATGAATGTTGATGGTTCTTCTAGGGGTAATCCTAGACCTGTTGGAATTGGTGGTGCCAGTAGAGATAGCTCTAGTATGATTATTTTATTTTTTTCTATTCATAAGGGGAAATAGACCAATAACTTTATGTAGGGTCTAGTGATTCTTTGGGTTATTGAGCATGTTTGTGCCCTAGGTTGGTGGAAGATAATTTTCAATCAGATTCTCAAGTCATTGTTAATATGTTGAATGGGGAGAATTTGGAGGGGGTTAATTGGCAACTTGCTTTGGTTGTTACACATATATTTGTGGATGTTCTCCATGTTGGAGTTTATTTCTTTTACCCACATCCCTCGAAAGTGGAATAGGGTTGCTAACTATTTTTCCAAATAGGCTTCTGAGCATGTTGGAGGGTGACAAGTTGATGGTTGGGAGTAGTTATTCTTGGATTATTTCCAAGTGCTAGAGAAAATTATCTCAAAGGACATGGTTGGATGTTGGTTGTTGGTTGGTTTTATTGTGTGTTTGGTTCTTAGCTAGCCACCTTTTAGTTTTGTGTTCTTAGTTCTCTCTAAGTGCCTATTTGGGCCCTATTCTTTTAGTATCAGTGGTTTTCTAATATTAATAAATTTTTACCCTCTTTATTCAAAATATAATGTTTTGATAATTTAATAGGATATATAATTTATTTTATTTTTTAAATATTTCTATATTTTAAATATATATATTAAATTAAAAATAAACAACTTGTAATAAATAATCATTTTAATATGTAACAATTTTATATTAATAAGAGAAGAAACATTGCCAACATGTAATATCTAACTTTTAATTATTTTTAATATAAATTATATTTATAAAATTTATTTAATATCTAATAATTAGTAATATAGAATTTATGAAAAATATTATTTATTTAAAGTGAAGAATTAAATTAATATTTTAATATGGAACAAAAAATCAAATTAACTATAATAATAAATAATAATAATATTATTATTAAATTAATAAAATAATAACAATAATTTAATATAAAAATATTATTGTAAATATAAAAATAAGAGTAATAATATAATAACAACTTGACAAATAAAAATGTAAGACCAAGACAAGGCTGGTAGGGTGTTAGATTGGGTAGTTGATACCTCTTACACAACAAAAAAAATAATTAAAATAATAATATTAATAATATAAATATATTAAGAATTTTTTATATATAAAATAATACTTTAATATTAATAATAATATAATATTAAATAAGGTTTAATATAATAGATTTAATATATATTTTAATTAGTTATGTTAATTTATAATAATTTATTATAGATTATATTTTTTTCATCAATTTTTGTGATTTGTTATTATTCAAGTTACAAATGTAGAAACTAAAATTTATTTATTTTATCAAAATGCATAACATTAATTTATATTAAATATATGAACATCTTAATATTTAAACTAAATTAATATGAAGAATTTAATATTTCTAGGTTAGATATTTAAATATTTTTATTTTATATTATGGTTTGAGTTAGAGTTAAGATTACGGTTTAGAGTTTATTGTTTGTGGTAGAGTTAGGGTTAGGTTTAGAGTTAGGGTTGGATTAAGGTTTACAGTTTAGGGTTAGGATTAAAGTTACAATTATGGTTAAGACTAGAGATTGGATTAAGATTAGGGATTTTGGTTACAGTTAGGGTAAGGATTATAGTTTATCATTAGGGTTAAGGAAAGGTTAGGGTTATGATTGGGGTTAATAATTTAGGGTTTAAAATTAGGTTTAGGTTTTTGGATAGTGTCACGACCATGGTTAGGGTTAGAGATTGGTTGAGGATTAGGATAATGGCTTAGAATTTATTTTTAGGGTTAGGATTAGGGTTAGGGTAAGGGTTAGGAATAGAATTAGAGTTAGGGTGTGAGTTAGGGTTAGGGTTAGGTCATGCAAATAACTAATTAACAATACTAAAGCACTTTAATTAACAAAACTTACATTTATTTTTATTCACATTAATAAAACTTACATTTAATTTTTTTAAAATCTAAAAAACAATAATTGCAATACTATAAAGGAAAGTACTAGCCATTAAGTGGTACTTGTTTGACTTCCCCTAAATTAATATTTCACAAATAATTTATCAACTAACCAACAAATACTATTACTAAAATACACTTGTTAAATAATATATTATGTGAATGTTTACTCTACTTTAATTTTTTTCAATTATTTTATTAATAAAATAAAACTTTCATAATATATAATAACAATTTATAAAAATTTAAATAATTATGATAATTTATAATTCAACTTTCCAATCTCACTTGATAATTCATTATTTGAAACATTAAACTATTACTCAACTAAAATAAAAATGTTAAACTTTTCTTACACAATACCTGCTTTGCTTGAATTATTCTGCCAGAAAATCAAACAATTTCCATCAATGCTGAGGCCATGCAAATGTTTCGATGTTCATTAAATTGATTGGAATTTCCACCGTTTAATTTTTCTTCAAATAAGTTTCCAAAAAATACCAGATGTTTCGACATTGACGTTCATTAAAGTCGCGTGGAGCAAATTCCACGGCGCTCCAAGTGCATGTACAATATTTTTTTGACAAAGAACTTATCAGATTTTTGAACATTGAGACATCAAAATGGCAGCAATTTCCATCAATACTTTATGATTATTTTTTATTTTTCTTCAATCTATTTTCTACAAATATCAGACTTTTGAACATTGTCAAATTAAAATGGATGAAATTTTCATCGGAGATCATAACTTTTGATTTTTTTCCAATAAATTTTCCACAAATATTAGATTTTTTAACTTTGAGATATTAAAATGGCAGAAATTTCTATCAATATTTTATTAAAGATTATAACTTTTGAATTTTCTTCAATCTATTTTCCACAAATATCAGACTTTTAAAGATTGATGCATTAAAGTAGAAATTTTCATCAATGTTTTGTCAATGATCATAACTTTTGGTTTTTCTGCAGTCCATTTTCCACAAATATCAGACTTTTGAACATTTAGACATTAAAATGGCTGAAATTTCCATCAATACTTTATTAAAGATTATAACTTTTGATTTTTCTTCAATCTATTTTCCACAAATATCAGACTTTTGAACATTGACGAATTAAAGTTGATGAAATTTCCATCAATGTTTTGTGAGAGATCATTACTTTTGATTTTTCTTCAATCTATTTTCCACAAATATCAGACTTTTAAAGATTGATGCATTAAAGTAGAAATTTCCATCAATGTTTTGTGAATGATCATAACTTTTGTCTTTTCTTCAGTCAGCCTTCCACAAATATCATACTTTTGAACATTGAGGACATTAAAATGGCTGAAATTTCCATCATTACTTTATTAAAGATTATAACATTTTAATTTTTCTTCAATCTATTTTCCACAAATATCAGACTTTTGAACATTGACGATTTAAAGTGGATGAAATTTCCTGTCAATGTTTTGTCAAGATCATTACTTTTGATTTTTCCTCAATCAATTTTCCACAAATATAAAACTTTTGAACATTAAAACATTAAAAAGATTAAAATTTCTATAAAGATTATAGCTTTTGATTTTTTTCGATAACTTTCCACACAATTTATTAAAATAACGGAAATTTCCATCATTACCTTGATGAAATCATATATTTAATTTATTAAAATAACCGAAATTTCCATCATTACCTACTTTATGATGAAATCATATCTTTTAATTTTACCTCAATCAGAACCTATCAGTCGGTACGAGTGAATTTCTTGGAGCTGGCCGTATGCTAAAAAAAATTCTTTGACCATTCTTGAACGTATACTAAGCTAAGTTTGTATATTTTACGAGAATATTTCCTGTGATGTCTATTTCTACTTTCGAAATTATTTTGAAAAATATATAATATTATTTTTTGTTTTAAAATTTTAATTTGTATATTTTACGAGAATATTTCAACTATCATTCTCTCAATATTTGAAACGAATAAAATTAAATATAAAAAAATACTATAAAACTGAGAAGCGCAGTTACTGATGTTTTGGCCTATTCAAGCATTGGTTAAATGGCATTCAATGAGTAGGAATTAGGATTTTTTTTGAAGTGTTTATTCTATATATTGTAAGAATAGAAAATCTCTTTTTAGACGTTAGTTTTAGATCTGCAATTGTTTACAATTTAATTTAATAGAAGATTAAAATATAGATTTTATGATTTTAATGAAAAATTATAAGCTAAAAATTTAAGTTAATAAATAATTAATTAAAACTTTTGAATATGTATTTGTAGGAAAAGATAATAATTTTATATTTATTTTGGTTTAATAAATTGATATAAAATAATTAATAGTAATTAGATTTAAATAAAGAGTTGAAATTGTAATTGAAATGAAAATGAGATGGTTAGAGTAATTTAGTTTGATTTTATTAATTTTAGGGAGTTGATTATGGGTGATTAAAAGTAAAATGTACTCAACAATACAAATTAATGATATGTTTATAAATCAACACTATTTTGACTATCACAAAATTGTAGAGATTTTGCTCTCTTATAGGATGGGATGACACATGATCTAGTTCCTATAGCATGATTTAGTCCTAGTGGAATGGTTATGTCCTCTACTATTACTAACTTCTAAAACTTGTTTACATGTATTTGTACATGTATCTAAAATCCAATATTGTTATCAAGCACCTTTAGGACCTCCTTCTATTGAAAGAGGGAGCCACATTGACTTCCTTGATGGTAGTCAAGCCCTCTTGTCAATGAACAAGATTGGAGGACAAGCTTAGAAAAGATGGAAGATGCCTTGATGATAAGTTGATGCTAATGTCTATGATACAAGTGTTGATGCAAGCTCTAGTGTGATGGAAATATGACATCTTGAGATATTTTAATATCAAATAATGGCATAGGGCTTCTCCTTAAATACAAAATCATCAGTGCTTAATTTAAAAAGTCATTGCAAGCAACTTGATGGGTAATGGTAATATTGTTTGAAAGGATTAGCTTTGGAAATAAATAAATTGGCTTTGAATTTGGAGGCCTAAGCCACATGTACAATCCTATTCAAGGGATAAATTTGTACCCATGGTCTAGTCCAAGGTGATAGAAACCTATAGTTAGAATGGTCTCAATAAACAATGTTGGATTAAGGATAATAGAGGTAGGGGTTAAGATTAAGGTTAGCTTACACAAAAGCTAAGTCAAATTTAGCATAAGGAGAATGCATTTATGAAATGACCAAGAGTGAGTGTAAAATAAAGTAAAAGGGATAGGCATGTGCATTCCCCTATATTTTGTACCCATTTTGACATAAATATTAACTATATGAATCATGAATAGTAAAGTAATAAAAAATGCAAATGAAATATTAATGTTGTTGATTTAAGAATATAGGATAAGGATGATGCATTATCATTTATTTGTGTTTCGGTACAACAACATCTCCAAACATATACACATAAGTATTTAGTGGAACTTTAAAAACTACATAAATAACATGAAAAATATCATCATAAATATTTTGCATTTTTCTAATTGAGAGATTGACAATGTGTAAAAGGGAAAGAATAACATGGAGGGAATTGTGCTGCAAGTGAATATCATGGAATTAGAACTAATGTGCCCCCTGTTGGTGTTTTTTAAATCCTAATTAGATCTCACTAATTACTTAGGAATTTTCCTCTTTCAATTGTTAGTAACCAAGAGAGATTGGTCAACGAATAGGAGAAAGTTAAAGTAACTTTCCCTCTACACTTTGGGCTCTACAAGACTGGGGAGTGTGATCCCTAACAATGTTCTCAAGATCTCTTGTGGCAGTTTATCCTAAACATTGTAAACAATAGATATGTCCTACACATAATTTCTTGACAATCATAAAAATGCAAAGATTTGGCAATATCTTTAAACATTTAACATTTCAGTAGCAATAGAACATGATAAAATCTCGAATCAACATACATTTCCAAGTTGAATTTAAAAATTTAATGATTGAATGTGTTTGTTTGTGAAATACCATGAAGATGCAACATAGACACAACTTTAAGTGATTGATGCCTTATCTTAGGGCATGGAGTCATAACTAGTGTAATTGAAAATGCATGACAAAGATCCACCTAAACATAATAGAGCTATTTAATGGTGCGTTACACCATTAAACCCATAGATCTAAACCAATAATACTTGTAAGATCCCTATATATATTCACACAAATCTTTATCTCTATTAAAGCAATTTAACCTATTCTTTGAACCAGGGCATTAACGAAAAATAAAAATCCATAAGAAAGACAATGGAGATGAATTGAAAGAACTTTGATTGATTTCATTCATAACCAGTGTGAAGCATACAAAAGGATAACACTGGCTTTGGAAGTATGCCAGTGTATTAAAAAATGATAGTATTGTCATACAATTCTTTCAAAGACAAAAACTAGATTGTATAACTTAGAAAATGACTTAGACATTAATTATCTACATTCTTTATTACAAAACTCTCCAAAATTGATCAATCATCCCATGAAAATGGCCTTGAATTCCCTTCTATAAGATAAGGGAGCAACAAGCTTCGGTCCATTTACCCATGTCACATTTTCATTTGACATTCATTTACATTTCAAAAATATAAGTACAACTACTTGTTCATGGATGAAATATTCCAAGGACAACAATAGTTATAATTACTCTTAGTAACCAATTATCCTTCCAATAGTGCCTTTAATGTTGATTGTTGGTTCTTTGCCACTCCTTTTCTTCATTCTTCTTAATGTGGACTTGAGAATGTTGAGCTAGCAAGTGAAGGAAAAAATCTTGTTGTACAAGATGACAAAACAACTTTTTCTATCATAGTTTAAAACATTTGGAAATGTTGATTGTACAAAAATGTGTCCATTTCACCAAGAGACTTTACAAGTCATGTGTTTCATTATATTTTTTATCCCAAGCCTCATTGTATTCTTCAAATCATCAATAAATGCCATGAATTCATCCAATTTAGTCCTATATGGGTCATATTTCTTCACTACCTAATTTGCATCCTTGAGAAATTCTTCCAAGAAGTTGTTGGTGTAAGATAATTTATTGATGCTATTCTTTAGCATATCAATCTTAACATCCCCACCTTCACATATCAAAACAACTTGTTTAGAGATGAGATTGTCCATTTGTTCTCTCCATTTCTCACATTATACAACTCCATCATTATCTAGAATTTTTGGCAAGAGGCCAAGATCTTTCTCATCAAATTTTTGCAGCAATTCCCTAATTGTTTTCTTTAATGGATCTACTAATCCCTGACACTCAACAATTTATTTCATCATTTTATAGGTGGGAGCAATATATGGTGGCTTATTCTAGGATCATGAATAGATCCCCTAAACATACTAGCTAGTGGACTAAGCTTTGGTATCCATATTTGCATCAATGGGACACATATTGTTTTATCCCCTTCAAACATCCTTATTGCATCAAACATTAAAGAATAATTTGAATGAATGTTATTTACCTTTCTATTAACTTCCCCATTAAATGCTCCAAAATAGTTTTTACAATTAATACAATGTTCTCAAACTGGATTTCTTCAAAGGAATGGAGTAATTCATCATATACCTTGAGTTGTTGAATCAACTCTTTCCTATTAACTCTTCTCCTTGGTGGGGGAGAAGTAGAAGTGCTTGGAAGAAGCTCTACAATCGGTTTATTCTCATCATAGAAAACTATCTCCAGAGATGGTGGAGTGTTGGTGTAAATAGGTTTTTAACTTTTACACATTGTTTTAAGTTTAACTTAGGACATATATTTAATATTTGCTAATATTTTCCTCAAGTAGTTTCACTTGTGATTCATTGGTGAGTCTATTCATCGCCTTTCCTTTCCTTTTTAATAGGCTTCTATGTACATGATTATTCATAATCTTATATTTTAATAAAGCTTATCAAAGATTTGGTGATTATTTTTCCTCGGTTGTGAGGGTTGAGTTACAAGTTGTTCCTAGGTAATTTGTAGCTTTGCTCCAACATGATATCAAAGCAGACCTCCTACCCTTCCTTCAACTAGGGATGTTTTTCTTGTTGGTGAGCTTGAGAGCTAAGGTCACTGGTGTTTTGGTAGACCTTCGTGTGGTTAGCTTGCACCTTTATCAAGATTTCTACAGTGCACATTTTCCCTTGCAGATATATCAATTCATCAAGTATGTTGATTTTTCCATTGTGGTATCCAGTTGCTAAGGGTTTGCTTGTTGTCCTTTGGATCATCAACATCCTTCTCCATCAATTGAAATTCATTCCAATTTTATCGGCTAACATCAATAGCAACTTGCATCATTTTGTATGTGGTCTCACATCGACATTTACAAGGGGATCATCCATCAATTGGCATTATACAGTGGGTACAAATACACCAATCGGATTATACTGTCCATTCTGCTTGCATCTCCCTTGTCATTAGCAACATCAAACAACTTGCAAGGTTCTTTAACAGTACAATCTGAATCGGCTCTGTGTCCTTTTTTGCATCCTTGTCATCCCATTCTCACACTATGTCGAGCCTTTGTTCTTGTATTGGTCATTGTACAATTGTACCTGAAACCTAGTCTTCCTACCAACCATTGCACATTTGGCCAACCACATAATTTCAGCCATTAAGAATTGTTTCACGCTTGTGGTTTATTGTCTTACCATTGCCCTGAATCATCATTGATAGTCATTCATTAGTGTTTATAGGTGTGCAACCGATGTCCATCCTCCAATTATCTAGCTTTGTTGGTCATTTCATGGTCACATCACTGATCCCAACTGCACACACAGTTTGAAGTGCAGGATCTAATCATATCATCATTGGCTATGGTTGTGTTTTCATTGCTAGGCGGATCAAATTCCTCCATCATCAATCATTCAATCACATCAATTACATCTATAGGTATGACCTTCTAATTGCAGTTTGCATGCATATCAAACCTTGTTTATCGACCTGATTTTTTCATTGTTAGGCAAGGTACCATTATATTCAGTAGTTCCTTTTACTTGTTCAGTTGATATCTTAATTGGAATTTATAATATCTTTGTTAAAGTTGCATGCCCACTATATAGCCGATGTTTTATTTTTTTTAATGTATTAAAACCCTTATTAAAAGGCCGAACATATTGTATTAGCCGACAGGTTTTTATTTTTTGCATTTGTAATGCTAACGGTCACATTGGTGACCTAAGTCTAGCACTTAGGTGCCCGAATTTTGCACTAATTTAGTATTTATAGACCTCTATTTTCTCCCAAGTGCCTCTTTAAAGGCCTTTTTCTTTCATTTTTTCATAACTTTTGCAAACATAAGCCATTTTTCAGAAACAAGATATCGTTGGAAAGATAATTCCATCCTTTATACAGATCTAAGGTTTTTTTTCATCATGGAGGAAGATGTGAACATTCATCAATTCATGCACTATTTTCTTGTTTGTGTACATTAGGTTTGCATTATTTGATCTCTGCACTTCAGTTCAGTTCCAGATCATCTTTCAATTGAATTTTGCTTCATAGATTCCAAAGATGTTCTAGTTTGCAATTTTTCCAATGTTCCTTGGCATTGGGTCTGTTGCTTTTCATGATTCTGAATTGAGTCCTTGAGTGACTCTAATATGGTTTCTAGCAAACAGAAGTATCTTTCCTTGATTGCCACATTCAGGATTCTAGTGTTACTCCACAGTGTACTTATAGTGCTTCTTTTTACAATAGGTTATCTCATTATAGGGGGGTTGTATGATCTATCTTATCATCCTTTGTATGGATAAAGATTGATTAGATTTTTTATGGATATCATTATTGTATTTTATCTCTCTTTTGGGGAGGATTTTTGTCCCACTCAGTTTTCTCCTTTTCTCCAGTTGTGAGAGATTTCATTTGCATTTGTACATGAGTACCTAATATGGCCTTATAGCTAGGACTCATATTTACATTTCATCTTGCATAATAATCTCCCTAAGTTTTCACTTAAGGGGGGGTGTTGGTGTAAATAGGTTTTTACCTTTTACACATTGTCTTAAGTTTAACATAGGACATATATTGAATATTTTTGAATATTTATTGTTACCAATTTTTTGCTACAACTCAATTGGTGGAGCTGACTAAATACTGTTACATTTGGAAGTGAAAAATATTTTTTTTTCCGCATATGCTAGGTGCTCATTGCATCTTATTTATGTTTATTTATGAAGTGATAGTTATGCTTTGAAAAGAGGAATCATAATTTCAGAAGTTGCTATTCAATGTTTCAGAATCAAATGAGGTACAAGATTGAGCATGTAAACAACAAAGCATTTCAAATGATTTCATTTATTTCATAAAGTAATTCATATTTACAAAATTTCATTTGATTGCGAGAATTCAAATGATAGTACAAATTTGCACTGAGATGCATTTTTCTTTTCAAAATGAAAAGCATAAGATTGAAATCAAATATCCCCACAAGCCATGGATGTGACTGTCACAGTGCATCATAAACAACACACTACACTATGGAAGATGCATAAAAAGGAACAATCACATAAGTATAAACATAATCATCATTGACTAATTGATTCACAACCGACGTAGAAGTGGTGCACCATTTGTCTTCTTCGAGCTCCGTTGACCTATAGGAAGGAAGAGAGGGATGCCAAAGGCTCTGACTATGAATATACCTACATAAATCATCAAGGATAATGTAGTATGCTACTAATCATGCACTCAAACAATCAAGAAAACTAGAGAAACATGAGCTGAAAGAGATATATTAGCATGATCATATATTGTTTTATGCTAACATTGTTTGTTTCTTTGTGCAGGTATAGGGAAAATCATGAAGTTGATTATTATTTAAAGACCAAGCATGTGGAGAAAAATGGCCTCCCACAAGGGTAGAGCTCGGCATGCTGCCCATTATTCATTACATGTGGGATGAGAAGGAGATTGCAATCATCATGTTCATTAAGAATGAAAATATACAACAGGAAGGGTAAGACCGGTTTCATTCATCAAGCCATCAAGCCAACTATTCATTCATAGCAATCAAAAATGTTTCTAAAAGCTACATATGGACATTTAATTTAAATCAGCTTGATTGATTCAACTGAGTACATTCATCTTGAACATTGTTGTATGATTATGTTCTTCTGCCATAGGATGTAAAAAACTGCATCTTGTTTCATGTTAAAGCTACAACAATGTTTTGTTTCTAATAGTGAATAGGCATACATAATGTATGATTACAAGAAGCATTGTTCAATAAAAGAGAACAAAGGTATTGTTTCAGATTTTCATTGGAGGAAACAATTGTGCATGAAACAATTTTACATAATGAAGGCAAGTGAAGAGAAATCCCAGTTTCTCATTAGAATGAAGGGCTACAAGAGTCAATACAACAAAGACAACCAGCTTCAATTTGGCTGAGAGTGCAATGTTACTTTAAGTTAAGTTTTTGTATCACTATTATTTGAAAAGGAAACAATCAAAGATACACTGCTTGGGAGTTTTTCTGTCATTCAAGCTTGATCTTCAAGGAGTTATAATTATTAGGCAGAAAAATGTGAGTAGGCTTGACAAAGATTTAAGTACATAAAGATTGTTTCTAGAATGAGCAGAAAATGACAAAGCATGAGGAAAGTGCTTCTAAAAGAGTTAGCTAGCTGTAAGAGAAGATGCAGTCCATAGAGCTATAGTGTTTTAATTAAAATCTTTGCATAAATTCAAAATAGAATCAAGATGCTAACCATTTTGAGGTTCTTCAAGGAGATGTCATGTCAATAAGGAGACAACATCAAAGTGACCTATAAGGAGTATAGATACCACTTTTTTATCATGGTCACTAAGCAATGAGATTATAATTGTTCTCATTCCCAGGTGTGAAATATAAGGACAGAAACAAGAGTTTTTTGTAGACTAAATACATGGATTTTCACCAAATATAGTTTATGAATATGGTTTTTAAAAGTTGAGCAGCAACATAAGGTTTTTATCTCAATCAAGGGTTACCCATATGAGGGTTTTCAGCAATAACACAAAGGAAGTGTGTTTTTCTTTTAAAATCAGTTATCAAGGTGGGGTTTTGTCAGGAGAAAGGATTTTTTCAATGATCTCATGGTCGAATTTGAATATAACTGAAGATACATCCAGAAATACATTTTTTTTAAAGATATCAAAAACCCATATAATGAAAATGGAGAAAACAGAAAACCATGTTGGGTCAAGCCCAATTTTTTCATGAACAATCAAATATACAGTTTCTTGCTCATTTTTTTGAACACCCACCTTGGGGTTTCAAATTTAAAGAGAAGATTTTTCCAATTCTTGAGTTACCCATATCAGGGTTTTATAAGAAAATGCAAAAGAAGGTAGAGAATCGACATGGGTCAAGCTCTAATGAAATTAAACATAGATTTATTCAAAGAATCAAATTACCATAGTAGGGTTTTGAATTAAAATACAAATTCTACAATTTTCAGTGTTACCCATGTCAGGGTTTTATGAGGAACAACAGAGAGGAGCAGAAAAACTATTATGGCGAACCCAGAATTGCCTCAAATGCACCAGATGAGTATATAGTGGTTGTGTCATAGAGAGAGGTTTTTGTCTCTCAGAAAATTATTATAGAAAATGTGTATGGCTACGGTCTTGGAGGCCCATTTCTCTTCAGAAAACCCAAGGTTTCTTGTGCAAAAAAGAAATCAATAGCAAATGCCCACATCAAGTTCTTGTCTTAGAACTGCATTTTCTTCAAATTAGCAGATACCCATGAGGGATTTTGTTCCATTTGGTGCATATAATGGCGTGGCCTGTATATGGCTATGAAATTAAAAATAGGAATCAATTTTTTGTAGAAATGTAAAGCTTCATAAGCTTTCTTTTGCTGGAAGTTAGCACAAAGATAGAAGTTACCATTGCATGTTTGTAGAACACATTAGCCACGACTGAACTCATTACAATAGGAGACAAAGGGATGAACTCTTATACTAGCGAACAAGGAGAGAAGCAACAAAACACAACAAGAATGAGACAAAGAAATCAGAAGAGATACATGAGTAGCCGCGGCCTAATGGCCTTTTTTTCTTCCAAAACATAGTGGAAACACCACAATAATGTCAGAAATAAAGCTTACCTTTATGACAGTGAAGCATTTGACCATTTGAAGACAAAAATGAAGATTCTCAGGCACACAAGCTACAAACTGAGCTCATTCATGGGGGTGCAACCCTTTCAGGTAGATCCCAAAGTCTTCAAAAGCGGTGATTGCAAAATGAAATAATTTTTAGGGTTTGACTTGCTTTTGTCTCTTTCCCTAATTTGAATTTAGGTTGAGCATTATGAGTGTCCTTAATGTTCCCATTTGACAATACAATAGTGGAGAAATTTGAATTTAGGAGTTTTTTTTGCATTTTAATCAAACTTATGTCAATGCCCTAGGTCATTTTATCTTTTAATCTTCATGTGTTAATACTTACCTAAGTCTTTAGGCATGATTGATCGAATATTTTATGGATCTAGGCTTAGGTAAGGTATATTTTATTTTCCTGCCTTGGGGTATTTGTGTCATACTCATGCCTTAGTGAAATTGGAGATTAAAATATCCTAGTTTTTATTGATTTTGTGAGAAATCAATAAAAATTGCATTTTTGCTTATGGCTTAGGGTTGTTATTTTCAATTGATTTTAAATATATCAATTAAATATCTTGATAAGAGAGAATAATATGCCTTGTATGTTTTATGATTTTTTTTGAGAAAAATCAAGATTGTATTGGAGAAATAGAGATTAAGTTGTATTTTGCAAAAGATTTCAAAGCAATCTTTAATTGCAAAAATAGGCCAAATTATAAAATTTGCATATCATGTAAAGCAGGATTAAAGCGGTGATTTTATAAATCACTTTATTCTTTGCTATTTTTAGCATATTTTTTTAATTTCTTCCTTGGTCGGATTTGATATTTGGGTATGTGCGGGATCATCATGGAAAAAACAGGCCCTTAAGTGGCAAAAAATTCAGAAAAATCAGAGTTAGCCAAATTGACGTAAAAAATTAAATAAGTTATATATATTATTTAAAAATTATGCAAGAATAGAATCTGTAGAAAATTGAATGTAGTTTCTAAACTACTAGGTTTGTTTAAAAAAATAAAAATCTATTTGGTGAAAATTTGAAATTTCAATGCAATGGTACTCAAACTTCAGGGGGAAAATAAGAAGTAGGTGTCTGTTTGACCACCCTAACCACAATAAAATGATAATATTTTTTTATAATATTTTAGATATAAGTAGAGGACTCATGCCGAATGTGATGCATATTTTTTGTAATTTTTTTTCAAGTAAATAATTAATTATTTTTTTACAATTTTTAAAAAATATAAAAACTCGTATGTCTGGCCACCTTAACTTGGTCAAAACTTCATGAAAAATCGTATAGTATGTGAAGCATAGAATGTGACGCATGTTTTGGATTCAAAAAATGTGATAGCGTTTGAAGTTATAGATTTTTGTCAATCAACCTATCAATCAGGACTTTAGTCGTAATTTAAATACAAAATGAATAATTATTACTTATTAAATTCAAAGTAAAGCATAATTTATATCAGTGGAAATCTGAGAAGATCTTGTTTAAAAACTCTTTTCATTTCATCAATTTTGGGTTAAAAAATAGTCATCAACCACATACCCATCATATTGCCACTTTTTGGCCCATCATGATCTTGAACATACCCATTCTTGTTGGAGAGATAAGGTGTTTTATTTTCTTTAAAAGCATATTTAACCTATTTTTAGTAGCTTTTCAGTATGAGCATGGAAAAAGAGAGTTTTTTCTACTTTTATGCAAACTTTTGAGATAGTTTTGAGGCCTTTTCCTTGAGCTTTCTTTGTGAGCTCGGATTAGGGTTTGAGAGAATTATATCTTGAAGAAAACTTAGTTTTCTTTTCTTCTTAGTTCATATTTCAGTTTCTTGCTTTTACAATTTTCAAGCTTGTAAACTCATTTTGTACTCAGTTCAGACAGATTTTGGCATACTCCTTTAGTTGAATAAAGACAACATTCCTACTTCTCAATTATGTGTTTACTTGTAGTTTCAGTTTGATGTTATCTTGTGATTTTTGTTCACAGAGTCCTTGTTATGTCCTAAGACTATAATTCTTAATGTAACAAGATCAAAATATAGGTTACATGTTGTATTTAAAGTCAAGTCTTCATGCAAATTATTTATGTATTAATTGTTCATGAGAGGTTGTGAGATATTATGTTTTTTTGAAAGTTGTTTGTGAGGAAGAGATCAGAATCATCATTAAATCATTACCAAGTCTTGAAAAATCATTTGTTAGTCATAGGTTTTAATTTCAGTCATCTTCTAACTCTTTCCCTCAGAAAAATCACTTAGAATTTAATATTTATCATTCGGAGAACCAGCTCACTCTGGAGATTCATTCTTGCAATGAGTTACCCACAACTCAAGAACATTTCCATGTGTCAATAGATTACTGAAATTTCAGTTTCAACAGGGTGCAAATCTATTTGATGATAGTTTTTGGCACGCCCGGTGGGACTCTAAAAGCCATTTTAGAGAAATTTTAGAGTTTTTAATTTGTTGTTTGGTGTATGCAGTAGATTTGTTCAACCTTTTGGAGGCTCATTTCAATTTACCTAGTGAATCTGATCCTAATTTTGAATGCTAATGCAGCCTGCGCATGAGAAAAATACAGACAAGATTAAGTACTGCACCTTTCGAATATCAAGAGTTGTCTCCATCACGAAGAAGAGGAAAAACAACAAGGAGGCTCTTTGAAAGACCTGCAAGATTGAAATTGATACCTCCTATTTTTAGCTCTTTGGTTTTATTACCAGGAATATCGGTTCCAATATCACAAGCACCACCAATGGTAGTGCCAAGGCAACATCCATTCACGCCTTTTAATGGAGGCAGTCCATTAAATATTGCTCAACATGATGACATCCCAGTTGTAGCCCTTAGAAGTCTACCATACTTCACCGAGGAGGACCTCACTACACCGGTTTAGCATATTCGTGACGTAGCCACCTTATGCTTGGTTCACAACATCACGCAAGAGAATGTCGCGTTAAGGTTGTTGGTTTTGTCACTCAAAGGGAACGCATTACAATGGTTCAGAGGTCTCGTAGCCAACTCAATCGCGACATGGGAAGTGTTAGGTCATGTTTTATATCAACATTTTGCTAATAAATCTGATAATATGTCTTTGTTAGAGTAGTTGAGCACTATTTAGAGGGTGCCACATGAGCACTTGGCTAACTTCAACTACTGATTTCGGAGAACCTAGGATAGGATTCCTGCAACAGTAAAATCTCTACCAACACATGCTTTTTTGCTTTACTTAAAAGCTTTGAATAGTAAGAATTCAGTCATGACTCAGTCTATGGGTGGACATACACTCCCTAACGCCTATGACATAGCCATTAGAGCTCAGAACTGTCTCATCGAAGCTGGAGACATAACTCCTAGATCCCCTATGCCTTTTTTTCCAGAAATACAACCACCTACTCCTACTACTATACCCCCCTTAGCTATTGTATCACCTGTTCCAATGATAGGTTATCATAACACAACCCAAGAAATTGCTACTCTAACCCCAAATCAGGAAATGCAGGAGATTAAAAGCATACTAAAGACCTTTGGGAATGATCTTGTGACCATTAAAAAACATGTTATCCAAGAACATAAGCCTTATCAAGCCCCTTATTAGCAAAACCAACCAAATAGGCTTGCTTTTCAAAATGATTACCAAGCCCAAAGAAGGAATTTTAACCCTAGGTCATTCCAACCATACAATCCAAATGCAACTAGTTCGTCAAAAGAACTTGTGCCCCAAAATAATGTTTCCCAAGATTGCGATTGGTGTTATCCATGCTATCAGCCCCATAACCAATCAACATGTGCTAATGGAATGAGAAATTAGGCTTTAATGGTCCAAAACAACTATGTTGGTTCAGAAAATGTTGCAGATCAAAATCAAGAACAACAAGATAATGTGGAAGTTGCCTTTCCAAACTAGCAGAGCTCTGAATTTTGTGGCATGAATGGTCAAAAACAAAAAAATTCTCCCGTTTCAGTTAATACCAAGTCAAAAAAGAGAGTTATGGATCTGAGACAGCAAGCTAGAAATTTGCAGCAACAACCTACAAAAAATAAACAACCCATTTCATCATCAAATGTTAACACTGCAACAAAGCCTAAAGTGTAGATTCTACAAAGAGGCAAAGAGATATCTAGCAATGAGCAGTCAAAGACGCATTTGCAGCCTTTGCAGAGACAAAATGATGCGACTATCATTAAAGACTAGTAGAAGGTAAATTCTTCATCATTTAATATTGTTGAGCATCTCAAGAAAACCATGGTCAGTACCTCGGTATTAGATGCTTTGCACCTCCCAGGGCAGAAAGGTTTACTACATGAAGCTTTAGATAAGTTGTCTATTTCTGACAACGCTAATCAAGGAGTTGCAAAAGTCATACTTGCCAACGATTTGGAGGATAAAAATGAGCAGAAAACTAAAGAGGTAAAGCCTCCCCCATTCTACTTAAGTCTAATTATTGGCGATAAGATTGTTCATAATTGTATGGTTGATTCTAGTGCCAGTAGTTCAGTCATGCCTAAAAGTTTAGTCGATAAGTTAGGTCTTGTTTATGAGCCTAATCCTTAGAAAGGCGTAGTGCAACTAGATATGTCTACAATTAAAACTGCTAGAATTATCAAAAATTGGCTCTTACCTTGCATGCATCCCTGAGTTTTTCTATTCATCAGGATATACATGTCACTGACTTACTGCCGCACTTTTCCATTTGTCTCTCAAGGGATTTTATAGCCAAGTTGGGTGGGTTTCTATCTTTTAATTGGTCTCATTTATTTTTTAGAACAAGGTATGGTACAAAAGTGACAACTAAGTCTGAGCCTCTTGCCAAAGACCATATCAAACCATATTCACCAAATCCTATAAATGCTAACCTCTATGCCACCCCTATACTAGAGGAGCAAACCATGACCTCAAACTGTAGTACCCATATAGAAAATATCAATCTAGATGAATGGGTAGCCGAAGATCATGAGCTTGATCCTTTTCAACACACAGATGAGATAGGATTAGGAGTCTTATGATTCGAGAACCTGATTTTGATATACCTAATCTTTGTAAAGAGGAGGAACAGTCTACAGAAATAGAAAATGAGATTTGGAAGCTTTGCTTCAATGGTTCGAGAAGCAATATTGGTGTTGGAGGTGGGGCTATGTTGATATCACGATAAGGAGTTAAGTACTATTCAATTTTAGATTCGCTTTCAGTTGTTCGAATAATATAGTCGAGTATGAGGTGTTGGTGCATGGCCTCAAATGGGCCAACAAATGAGGTATTAAATGCTTGCAAATTTATGTTGACTCAGAACTAATTGTAAATTAGATCAAAAATGTAAATGCTGCCAAGAATGATTTTCTTAAGAAATATAAGCATCGTGTATGAGATTTGATGGAAGATTTTGATGCTTTTAATATCATTTTAGTTCCTTGTAATCAAAATAAACATGCAGATAGGCTTACTTCCATAGGAGTCTAGTTTGATATTCCCAATGAGATTCATAAAGTAGAGGCACGTCAATATGTAAAAATAGTGGTCAGACCTTTCGTGCCTGACAATAATGTGAGTTGGAAAGTTTTTGATAGCGATGAGAAAATTATAAATTTTTTGATTGTTGAAGCTGAGTTTGCAGATGGAAACCATCAAAAATGGCAGTAGCAATATGACAACCAAATTGTGCAATTGAAGACCAACAAGCTGCCAAAAGGATTGGTGACCTTGGAATTTGTGTTCAATTCATATGACCAAGTGCGTAAAGTCAAGTGCATCCTAACTGTTAAGGAAGAACATTATGCAGCCATTGAAATCTTCAAGGGAAAACATCTTAAGCTGGGAAAGGTATGTAATGAAGAGGAACAACAAGCATTTATTCTGCTATGCTAGAAATTTAGTGATTTTTTTGCTTGGGAGTACAAGGATTTGAGAGGTTTTAACCCCAAACTAGCCCAGCATACTATTGAACTAGAACCTGACTTAAAACCAATAAGGCAGAAACAAAGGCCGCTTAACCCCAAATTAGAACACCTTATGAAGGCTAAATTGAATAAATTAGTTGAGAGTGGTATTATTTTTTCTATTAAGAATACTTCTTGGGTGTCAAACTTAGTTCTAGTTAGGAAGAAAAGTGGGGAAATCAGATTATGTGTCAATTTTGGAGATTTAAATAAAGCATCATTGAAGGATCACTACCCACTCCTATCCATGGAGCAAATTTTGCAGGTAGTTTCTGGTTCTGACGGATTTTCTTGCTAGATGGCTACTCAAGTTACAACTAGATTTTAGTTAAGCAGGAAGATCAATTTAAGACAACATTTACCACCAAGTGGGGCACAATGGCCTACAAGAAGATGCCTTTTGTCTTGTCCAATGCTGGAGCAGAGTTTCAACGAGTGATGGATATGGCCTTTTATGGCCTTATGAACAAAATCATTATGGTATAGTTAGATGACATTACTATTTTTTTCCAAAAATGCTAATGAACATCTTCATCATTTGGAGTAGATTTTTCAGTGATGCAGAGAGTTTGGAGTGTCTCTCAATTCGAAGAAGTGTATATTTTCAGTGCATGAAGGCAAACTACTTGGACACATTGTTTCAATGCAAGGTATTTCTATAGATCCTGAAAGAGTCTTTGCAATTCTTGAATTACCGTTACCATCTCACAAGAAAGGATTGCAAAGATTTCTTGGAAGAATAAATTTCATGAGGAGGTTCATACTGAATATTGTAGCTTTGCTGCAACCTCTCACTTTTATGCTTAAAAAGAGTATGCCTTTCAGTTGGACCAAGGAAGGTAAGAGGAGCTTTGAGCAGATTAAGGAGGCCCTTGCAGTGGCTCCTACTCTCATTAATCCAAATTCTGACAAAGAATTCACTCTATATGCCTTTGGAGGAGTAGATACTGTTTTAGCTATGTTATGCGAGAAAAATGATGAAGGCTTGGAGCAACTTATAGCATTTTTCAGCCAAGTATTGCATGATTATGAGGTGAAGTATTCTTTTGTCGAAAAGCATGTTTTTGCTATTGTAAGAAGCTTAAAAAATCTCAGGCATGTATGTTGTCCAATAGCAAGAACCATTTGCTGGTTGCTCATTTGACTGTTAAGGATTTCTTACTTAACAAAGATATTAATGATAAGTGTGCTAGTTGGATTACCAAAGTAATGGAATTTGACGTTGATATAAAGGTAACCAAGCTCATTAGAGGCAAGGTTTTGTGTGAGAAGATTTCTAGTAATGAAGACACCAACCTAAAAGAAGCAGAAAATGCGGATATAGTGCTAAATAATAATGTTGCAGATATTGTTCTAGTGTCTCCTACTACTTGGTTCCAACTAATGATGCATTATTTGAGAATTGGTGAGTGCCCCGAAGGCCTAGACAGAGCAAAACGAAGGTATTATAGATTACAATCCATTCCTTATGCAGTTATTGATGGAATTATTTATAGGAGAGATTTCCAAGGTGTTTTATTGTGATGTATTCAACTTGATCAAGTTGACAAGCTTTTAGTAGAATTTCATGATGGACCTTCAGGAGGTCATTTTTCTGCAAGAAAAACAACCCTAAAAATTATGTGGGCTAGTTATTACTAGCCAGATTTGTTCAAAGATGCTATTACTTGGGTTAGAAAATGTGAGAAATGTGCTTTATTTTCTAGAAAACAGAGGCTTGCACCACTACCCTTACATCTAATTCAGGTAGAACAACCCTTTTCTAAATGGGGCTTAGATTTTATTGGTCCTATCAATCCTCCTTCAAGCGCAGGTCATAAGTGGATACTTTCTGCCATAGATTATTTTACCAAATGGACTGAGGAAATTGCTTTAAAGGAAGCAAACGAGACTTCAGTACTCAACTTCTATTAGGATCTTGTGTCAAGATTTGGTGTTCTAGACTCAATCATTTCTGACAATAGTTTGGCTTTTATTGGTTTGAGGATTTTTGATTGGTCAGTTAGAAATAATATTTATTTGAACACATCTTCTAATTATTATCAACAGGGCAATGGTCAAGTCGAATCTACAAATAAGAATTTGAGTCAGATAATCAAGAAGACTATTGAGGACAATCAAAGGACATGGCATGAAAAGTTGAAGCTAGCCCTTTGGGCTGACAGAATAACTCCTAAAAGATCCACTAGTTGTTCACCTTTTGTTCTAACTTATGGTAAAGAAGCTAAGTTACCTTTTCCATTAAGTTACCAACTTTAAGTTATGTTAAGGAGCTGGAATTGCTAAAGGAACAACCTCTTGAAGTGAGATTTGCACAACTAGTAGAGCTCGAAGAAACCAGAAACAAAGCTCTAAGACAGCTTCAAATACATCAAGCTCGGATGAAGAATTCTTTTGATAAGAGGGTGAGACCACGTGAGTTCATTGTTGGACATCTAGTTTTCAAATGGAATGAATTTAAAAGCAAACCTGGATGACATTCCAAGTTTGATGCAATTTGGGATGGGCCTTATGTGATCACAGAGTGCAAGGAACACAACACATTCCAACTTTCTAAGTTGACTAGAGAGGTGCTATCTATCCCAGTTAATGGGATCCAACTTAAGCATTTCCTCTGAGATAAGTTATATCTTGTAAATAAGTAGAAGAGTATTGCAAATAAGTGTGTTACACACGAGTGATCCTACAATAGTGGTTTACAATTTTTGGCCAAATTGGACACTGAAATTATTATTTTTAACTAAATCTTCACATTCATGCACCTATGGCGGCTAAACTGTGAAGGATTTGAAGATGATGCAAACTAGAGTCTCATCAAATTTTACTTGTAGATTCTAAAAATATTTTTTTCAATTTTTTCTGAATTAGATTGCACTTCTTTTTCCATCTCCCATGAAAATTGGTTTTTTTCATAAAACAACATTTTTAAAAAGTGACACACACCATATAACACATAATTTTTTTTCCATGAAGGATAAAATTATAATTCTTTCAAATTTAGATTTGTAACTTCGATATCTAGTGCTTCCACTTGGTTAGATAGTATTTTATTGAAAATTTTTCTTTAATCAAGTTTTGAAGTCAAACCAATTACAATTAAGACATAGCGTGACGCATAACTATTTTTTTTTTTTTGTTGGATCAAGGACTTCAATATCTAGTGCACACATATATTTCAATTTTTTTTTTTGATAATATGCTATTTTTCCACATGTGCAGAACAAAGATCTTCATTTTCGATGAAAAACCTATGTTTAATAAAACTAAAAAAACAAACATATAATAAAGCCAAAACATATTAAAATTATATTCATTGGATAGCTTGTTCCGAGGACTACCTGATTCTAGTTGGGTTTGTGAGGATTCCTCCATTTTCATCCTCAACTCGAGCTCTTAAGTGCCAAAATTTAGGTTTTTTGTCTCAGGGAGGGGATGAGGATTTAGGGGGGTTTGTACGAACCCCTAGGGGTTTGAGCGAACCTCTTCAAGGGGGTTCACTCAAACCCCTTTCATATGCATTTTTTTTTCATTTTTGGTGGCAAAAAGTTTAAGGGGTTTGGTTGAACCCCTTTTTGGTTCAGTCAAACTTCTAGGTTCATACGAACCCCCAAAAACACTTTTTTTTCCATGGGGTCATTATTTCTCAGTTTTCCTTCCTCCATCAAATTGTAAACCACTATTGTGGCTTCACCCTGTACATTTACTTTCAATAGTTTTCCTTTCCCTAAGTTCTACTGCGCATGTTTTGTTGGCCATCAGGGCCTGTTAGTTTGCTTTCAGTTTTGTTTCATTTTGTTTTGCTGCTATTTGGAGTGTCACTATTTATATTTCTAAGTTTCATGAAGAGGAATATTTGACTTCATGCCCAATGGAGTGCTTTAAGGCAACTGATCTATGATTAGTAAGCAAGCATTTAGCAAAATTTACCAAAATGTTACCAATTTTTTGCTACAGCTCAATTGGTGGAGCTGACTAAATACTGTTACATTTGGAAGTGAAAAATACATTTGTTTCTGCATATTCTATTGTTGATTGCATCTTATTTATGTTTATTTATGCAAGTGACAGTTATGCTTTGAAAAGAGGAATTAGAATTTTAGAAGTAGCTATTAAATTTTTTAGAATCAAATGAGGTACAAGATTGAGCATGTAAACAACAAAGCATTTCAAATGCTTTCATTTATTTTGTAAAGTAATTCATATTTACATAATTTCATTTGATTGCAAGAATTCAAGTGATAGTACAAATTTGCATACATAATGACTTATTACAAGAAGCACTATTCAATAAAAGAGAACAAAGGTATTGTTTCAGATTTTCATTGGAGAAAGGAACTATGCATGAAACAATTTTACATAATGAAGGCAATTGAAGAGAAATCCTGGTTTCTCAATAGAATGAAGGGCTACAAGAGTCAATATAGCAAAGACAACCAACTTCATTTTGGCTGAGAGTGCAATGTTACTTTAAGTTAAGTTTTTGTATCATTGTTATTTGAAAAGGAAATAATCAAAGATACACTGCTTGGGAATTTTTTTGTCATTCAAGCTTGATCTTCAAGGAGTTATAATTATCAGGCAGACAAATGTGAGAAGGCATGACAAAGATTTAATACATAAAGATTGTTTCTAGAATGAGCAGAAAATGACAAAGCATGAGGAAAGTGCTTCTGAAAGAGTTAGATGGTTGTAAGGGAAGATGTAGTCCATAGAGCTACAGTTTTTTAATTAAAATCTTTGCATAAATTCAAAATAGAATCAAGATGCTAAACATTATGAGGTTCTTCAAGGAGATGTCGTGTGAATAAGGAGACAACATCAAAGTGACCTGTAAGGAGTATAGATACCACTATTTTATCATTGTCGCTAAGAAATGAGATCATAATTATTCTCATTCCCAGGTGTGAAATATAAGGACAAAAACATGAGTTTTTTGTAGACCAAATACATGGATTTTCACCAAATGTAGTTTACCAACATGGATTTTTAAAGCCGAGCAGAAACATAAGGGTTTGTCTCAATCAAGGGTTACCCAAATGAGGGTTTTCAACAATAAGGAAAAGGAAGTGTGTTTTTCTTTTAAATATTAGTTATCAAGGTGGGGTTTTGTCAAAAGAAAGGATTTGTTCAATGATCTCATGGTCAAATTTGAATATAACTGAAGATACATCCAAAAATACATTTTTTTTAAGATATCAAATACCCATATAGTGAAAATGGAGAAAACAAAAAACCATGTTGGGTTGAGCCCAATTTTTTCATGAACAATCAAATATACAGTTTCTTGCTCATTTTTCTGAACACCCACCTTGGGGTTTTGAGTTTAAAGACAAGATTTTTCCAATTCTTGAGTTACCCATATCAGGATTTTATAAGAAAATGCAAAAGAAGGTAGAGAATTGACATGGGTCAAGCTCTAATGAAATTAAACATAGATTTATTCAAAGCATCAAATTACCATAGTAGGGTTTTGAATTAAAATAAAAAATCTATAATTTTTAGTGTTACCCATGTCAGGGTTTTATGAAGAACAACAGAGAGGAGCAGAAAAACTATTATGGCGAACCCAAAAATGCCTCAAATGCACCAGATGAGTATATAGTGGTCGCGGCCTAGAGAGAAGTTTTTGTCTCGCAGAAAATTATTATAGAAAATGTGTATGGCCATGGTCTTGGAGGCCCATTTCTCTTTAGAAAACTCAAGGTTTCTTGTGCAAAAAAGAAATGAACAACAAATGCCCACAGCAAGTTCTTGTCTCAAAAATGCATTTTCGTCAAATTAGTAGATACCCATGAGGGATTGTGTTCCAGTTGATGCATATAATGGCAGGGCCTATATATGGATATGAAATTACAAATAGGAATCATTTTTTTCAGAAATGTAAAGCTTCATAAGCTTTCTTCTGTTGGAAGTGAGCACAAAGATAGAAGTTACCATTGCATTCTTGTAGGAGAACACATAAGCCACGACTGAGCTCATTAGAGAAAGATACAAAATGTCAAACTCTCATAGTGGAGACCAAGGATAGAAGCAACAAAACACAACAAGAATGAGACAAAGAAATCAAAAGAGATTCATGAGTAGCCATGGCCTTATGGCATTTTTTTGCTTCCAAAACATAGTGGAAAAGCCATAATAATGTCATAAATTATGCTTTCCTTTATCACAGTGAAGGATTCAACCATTTGAAGATAAAAATGAAGATTCTCAAGCACACGAGCTACTGAGTGAGCTCACTCATGGCAGTGCCATCCTTTCAGGTAGAGCCCAAAGTCTTCAAAAGCGATGATTGCAAAATGAAATAATTTTTAGGGTTTGACTTGTTTTTGTCTCTTTCCCTAATTCGAATTTAGGTTGAGCATTATGAGTGTCCTTAATGTTCCCATTTGACAATACAATAGTGGAGAAATTCGCATTTAGGAGTTTTCTTTGCATTTTAATCAAACTTAAGTCAATTCCCTAGGTCATTTTGTCTTTTAATCTTCACGTGTTAATACTTACCTAAGTCTTTAGGCATGATTGATCGAATATTTTATTGGTCTAGGCTTAGGTAAGGTATATTTTATTTTCCTGCCTTGGGGAATTTATGTCATACTCATGCCTTAGTGAAATTGGAGATTAAAATATCCTAGTTTTTATTGATTTTGTGAGAAATCAATAAAAATTGCAAGATGATTTTTCTTATGACTTAGGGTTGTTATTTTTCAATTGATTTTAAAGAAATCAATTAAAGATCTTGATAAGAGAGAATAATATGTCTTGTATATTTTATGATTTTTTTTGAGAAAAATCAAGATTATATTGGAGAAATAGAGATTAAGTTGTATTTTGCAAAAGATTTCAAAGCGATCTTTAATTGCAAAAATAGGCCAAATTGTAAAATTTTCATATCATGTAAAGCAAGATTAAAGCGGTGCTTTTATAAATCGCTTTATTCTTTGTTATTTTTAGCAGATTGTTTTTATTTCTTCCTTGGTCGGATTTGATATTCCTACTAGAGAGATAAGGTGTTTTATTTGCTTTAAAAGCATATTTAACCTATTTTTAGGAGCTTTTCAGTGTGAGCATGGAAAAAGAGAGTTTTTTTCTACTTTTATGTAGACTTTTGAGACAGTTTTGAGGCCTTTTCCTTGAGCTTTCTTTGTGAGCTCATATTAGTGTTTGAGAGAATTATATCTTGAAGAAAACTTAGTTTTCTTTTCTTCCCACTTCATATTTTAGTTTCTTTCTTTTACACTTTTCGAGCTTGTCAACTCATTTTGTACTTAGTTCAAACAGATTTTGGCATACTCCTTTAGTTGAATAAAGAAAACATTCCTACTTCTCAATTCTGTGTTTACTTGTAGTTTCAGTTTGATGTTATCTTGTGATTTCTGTTCACAGAGTCCTTGTTATGTCCTAAGACTATTATTCTTGATACAGAAAGTTCAAAATATAGGTTGCATGTTGTATTTAAAGTCAGGTCTTCATGTAAATTATTTATGTATTAATTGTTCATGAGAGGTTGTGAGATATTGTGTTTTTTTTTAAGTTGTTTGTGAGGAAGAGATTAGAATCATCATTAAATCATTACCAAGTCTTGAAAAATCATTTGTTAGTCATAGGTTTTAATTTCAATCATCTTCTAACTCTTTCCCTCAGAAAATAACTTAGAATAATATTTATCATTTGGAGAACCAACTCAATCTGGAGATTCATTCTTGCAATGAGTTACCCACAACTCAAGAACGTTTCCATGTGTCAATAGATTGTTGAACTTTTAGTTTTAGCAGGGTACAAATCTATTTGATAACATTTACCTCAGGTAGTTTCACCTGTGATTCATCAGTGAGTCTATTCACCACCTTTCCTTGCCTATTTAATAGGTTCCTATGTACATGATTATTCATAATCTTAGATTTTAATAAATCTTATCACATTTTTTGTTATTATTTTTTCTCAGCTATGAGGGTTGAGTTGCAAGTTGTTCTTGAGTAATTTGGAGCATTGCTCGAACATGGAGAAGGTGACTAAGCTGGAGGAAATGGTGGAGAAGAAGATGGAACACTTGGCTACATTGGTTGCATTAGTTGTTGATTTTGCAACATTTCACTTTACAAACCCAATTCTACCAATCTCCATTTATCTTTGTTATGTGCAATCAAAAAATCATTACATCTCCTAAACTCTACGTCACATTTCTCCGGCAAGGATTCCATAGTTTCCTAGATGAATGTGCCACATTGACTAACAATGTGGCTTCCTCCACTACAAGTGTATTAGAAAACATTTTTATGATTAGACCTCTCATTAGGTCAGCTTCTAGTTCTTCTACTTGAGGCTTGCTTATTTTTGGGCCAAAGCCCAAATTTCTAATGTATCCCATTGTGGATTAAATATCAATCCTTAAAATGCACACACAACTTCTTCACCTATTGCAAATACTTGTGAGTCTTGCCTTCTTATAGTATAAAAATCAATAATTGATGTGAGGTCCCATTCTGGTAAGACAAGTAAACCACTTTCTGTTATAAGCCTTCTTCCCTCCTCAAGGAACATCTCTTTTTTCTTTGCTTTCATATCTACTACCACTCTTGTAGATATGACCAAAGTAAACTATTCTCTTAAAATCCTTCTTCCCTCCTCAAGGATCCTCTCTTTTTTCTTTGCTTTCATATGATCTGTTGCCACTCTTACAAATATAACTTCCCTAGGAAGCTAGGGCATTTAGCCATCTCTTCTTCAATCTTGTTCACATATTCATCTTTCCTCATCCTCCACACATATTCTTTAAATACATTTAACAAATACATCATTAGTCATAAATTATTTACATGTCTTTTCCCTTATGTCATCTCCATTATCAACTCATGTTAGCACTAATTTTGTAATCCTACTATTGGCAACACAAGGGAAGACAATTGAGAGGGGGGGTGAATCAGTTGTCTTAGAAATTATACAAATTAAACTTATTCTCAGATCTAATAAATAAACATGAAAGCATAAACCATCACCACATTAGAAGTAAATATAACACCAAGATTTTTTTACATGGAAACCCTTTTAGGGGAAAAACCATGGTGGAGGTTAGTCCACAAGATTATACCCTATTAAAAGTATAGAAAATAATAAATGGGGAATGCACATGCATTCAGGCACACTGCCTAGAGCTCACTGCTCAAAAACAAAAAGGCTTACTGTCCAAAAGAAGACTCACTGTATTCTAGTCACAATTGGAAGACAAATGGAGTGGATGAACTATGAGATAGCATCTACCAATGCCTGAGTATAGTTCTAGTTAAGCACATTAATCAGATTCTTCAAATTCTATTTGATTCTACTCTTGAAACTCTTTCTATTTTAATCCAAATCACCAATCTTTATTCTATGCAAGTGAAACTACGCATAATCAATCTATAATCCTTATAACTTTCACATCACACACTATCACATCATAAAATGATATGAAAAATCAATGATATATATCCGCAACTAGAGATTATAACAACTGCATATCGACTTCAACAAAATATAAAACATGTACAAACTCTCAGCTCAATCCATAAATAATTATCGATGTGAATCAACCAATGTCAGCCAATGCATATCCGCAACAATATCCATGAACACAAAACACCTTAAACAATTATTCCTCGAATATCCGCAACACGCTATTATCACCTTGTCGGCCATTTGTGTCAGATGTCTTATTTAAGCTTGCTAAGTAACACAAATCTTCAATCTAACTTCTGGTATAGGAAAATATTGAGATGCGGATAGGATAACTGATTAGGGTTTCCATCAATGACAACACCAGATGACTTGTGCAGTGTCTCTTGCCAACACCTACCCTGTGGAGAGCTGGAAAATCCATCTATCTAGGAGGTGATGGCATATTTTGCATGATATCATTAGAGGTTACAACGACCTCATCATTTGAATCCATTGGATAATCTACCAAGCCCATAGCTTCAATTTTTCTCTTCTTTGGAGAGGACTCCCTAGGAAGTGAATCAATACCAATGACCTATTGTGGAGGTAACACTGGAGGTGGAGATGGTAGCATATGAGGTACAGGGGATGGGGCTCTCGACTCCTCTAATTGAGTGGGAGTAGCCTTCATTTTTTCTTTCCTCACAATCCCATTTTTTCTTCTTGAAAAGACATATTGTTTGGGTATGTTCAGGATCATGATGGGCCAAAAAGTGGTGATATCTAAGTGATATGATGGCCCATGTGTCTGATGAATTATTTTTACCCAAAATTGATGAAATGAAAAGGGTTTTTAAAGGATATTCTCAACTTTCCACCAATATAAATTATGCTTTACTTTGAATTTAAAAAATAATTATTATTCATTTTCTATTTGAATTATGACTAAAGTCCTAATTGATAGACTGATTGAAAAATATCTATAGCTTTCAAACGTACCACATTTTTGAATCTAAAACATGTATCACATTCTATGCTTCACATACTATAGGATTAAAAAGAATTTCATGAAGTTTTGACCAAGTTAAGGTGGTCAAACATACATGTTTTTATATTTTTTAAAAATTATAATAAAAAATTCATAATTAATTATTTACTTGGAAAAAAATTACAACTAAAAATGCATCACATTGGAACATGAGTCATCTACTTATATCTATAATATTATAAAAAAAATATTATCATTTTATGGTGGTTAGGGTGGTCAAACAGGCACCTACTTCTTATTTTTCCCTGAAATTTAAGTACTACTTCATTGAAATTTCAAATTTTCACCAAATAGGTTTTTTTAAAGAAATAAACCTATTAGTTTAGAAACTACATTTAATTTTCTACAGATTCTATTCTTACATATTTTTGAAATCATATAGACAACTTATTCAAATTTTTACGTCAAGTTGTCTAACTCTGATTTTATGAATTTTCATCACCACTTAAGGGCATATTTTTTCCATGATGATCTTGCACATACCCATGTTATTGGTGGCTAATATGTGGGCCTCTATTCAATCATGAAGGATTTCCCCTTATCGTGTTCTTCAATATTTTCCTAGATCTTCCCTACAACTCTATCAAAGTTTTGCAAAATTGTTTCAATCCTCAACATTGGATCTTCACTATCCATAAAGGTACCCCTAATACTGAGATCATTATCTTGCTTTGCTTTCTCTAGTTTTACAAAATCCATCCATTTTATCTTTCTATCTTCATCCTTTTGAAGATCAAATTCACTCATGATGATGTCCTCGGGACAATAGAAAATTATGCGAGGAACTTCTTGCTTTGATTCTTACCTTTGGGTATGTGTAGGATCATGATGGGCCAAAAAGTGGCAATATGATGGGTATGTGGCTGATGACTTTTTTTTAACCCAAATTTGATGAAACGAAAAGGGTTTTTAAAGGATATTCTCAGCTTTCCACCAATATAAATTATGCTTTACTTTGAATTTAATAAATAATTATTATTAATTTTCTATTTGAATTATGATTAAAGTCCTAATTGATAGGCTGATTGAAAAAATCTATAACTTTCAAACGGTATCACATTTTTGAATCCAAAAGATGCATCACATTCTATGCTTCACATACTATGAGATTAAAAAATTAAAAATTAAATTTCATGAAGTTTTGACCAAGTTAAGGTGGTTAGACATACGAGTTTTTTATATTTTTTTTAAGTTGTCATAAAAAATTCATAATTAATTATTTACTTGGAAAAAAATTACAAACAAATATGCATCACATTCATACATGATTCATCTACTTATATATAAAATCTTATAAAAAAATATTATCATTTTATTTTGGTTAGGGTGGTCAAATAGACACCAACTTCTTATTTTTTCCCTGAAATTGAAGTGCTACATTGAAATTTCAAATTTTCACCAAATAGATTTAAAAAAAACCTATTAGTTTAGAAACTACATTCAATTTTCTATAGATTCTATTCTTACATATTTTTGAAAAAATATAGATAACTTATTCAATTTTTTACGTCAAGTTTCCTAACTCTGATTTTTTTTGAATTTTTTGCCACTTAAGGGCTTGTTTTTTCCATGATGATCCTACACATACCCCTTCATTTTTGCAATAAAACCCTCAATGCCATGATTTCTAGCTCTAAAATTCTTCATTCTCAAATGTGTAATATTTTTAAGGATACTTCTCCATCCCTCCTTGCTCATAACAAAATTTGAAAATATAATAAATTGAGGGAAAAGTGTTGATGTAGGAGCATCCAGTGGTGTAGGGAAATCTTGCATCACCCAAAAAAATGATTTTCATTATTTTATTTAATGTTTTTGAGTCCCATGATGGAACTTAAGGGGTGTAAGAGGGTCAAGAGTCAAAAAAGGAAAAAATTGGTCACTTACTATGTTTAGTAAGTCTTCCTAAATAGGCTCATATGGACTTGAATGTTTACTCAAAGGAGAAGAGCTGAAAAACATTTCCTACTGTGGAAGAATCGCCTCAATACCCATAATGGTTTGGGAGATATTCAAGTTTTTGTCCCAATAAATTTCTCCAATGCAGCTTCAAATTCATATATGAAAACCTTAGACGCCCCAAAACAACTCGAAAATTGGACAAACTAATCTTTGATGGGTTTAACCTTGTAGATCTCTTTGAGAGATTTCCAACAATATTTTATAATAGAAAATTAGACACTTGGATCAAAATTTATGGCCACGTGAAGTTACCCCACTAAAAAGTGAATTTCATCAAAATATCTTCCTAGGCAAGAAATCAAACAACGAGACTTTTGGTGCCAAAACAAAAGGAAAAGTTACACTTTCTAGAACATTCTAGGGTGGTTATTGGGTAAAATAAAAAGGGATAAGTGGGGGTTGTAGAAGGTGGCTCCATTAGAGCAGATTATGGCTCTAAATAATATATTTTATTTTTAGAGTGGATTTTGTTGTAATGAATCAAGCCTATGAGGCTGTAGCATTGTAAGTTCTAAAATTGTAATTTCATTTTTTGAAAATAATTGAAAGTGAGTTATTTTTTATCTCACATCTTCTGTTTGGTATCTATAGTTGTAATTTGTGAAGGTTTAGGGTAGTGTAGCCCTCATCAAGTGGTATCAGAGTAGATTTTCCTAAGTGTGTAAATAGATCGTCAAATGAGAAGCAATTTGTACCAGGACTTGTAGTTGAGGGATTTTGAGAAAACTAATTAGAATGCCTCTATGAAGAAACCGTGGTGGTGGAAGGAATTTTATGGTACTAGAAGATGGTTTTACAGCCCTACAGAGACAAGTTCAAGAACTGCAATAGGATCTGCGTCGAGGGTTTGAGCCAAGAAGAGGAGATGAAATTGAAGATGAAGATGAAAATGAGGAACAATTCAAAAAAGAACAAGATGTAGTAGATCTAGAGAAAGTTATATTATTTAAGGTTGTCTTGAAGATTGGGAAAAGGAAAAATGTTCTTGTTTCTACATTTTCTAGAAATCTTAGCCCAGAAGAGTTTATTGATTGGATCAACAATACATAGTAGTACTTTGTATGAGGAGATGGAAGATCCTAAGAGGGTAAAATTTGCAAAGACCAAGCTATTGGGTCATGCAAATATTTGGTGGAAAGATGTACAACTAGAAAGAAATTGAAGAGGAAAGAGAAAATAACAAGATGGTATCATATGGTGGACAAATTGAAAAGATAGCTCATTCATGTGGATTATGAGCTACATTTGTTGAAGAAGATGCAAGAGTTGAAACAAGGGAGAAATTTTTTCAAGGAGTATATAGAATAATTCTACCATGTCTTGATCAAAATAGGCCATTTTGAGGCCAATAAGGAGAAACTTGTCTATTACATAAATGGGTTGAAGTTGAGTATTCAAGAAGAGTTGGGTTTGGTAAGAATGTCTACCATTGAAGATGCATATCAGTTTGCTTTGAAGTTAGAAGAAAAGTTGAATAGAAGATTTGAATGCAAGAAAAGAGGTGGAGGTCATGGTGGAAAGACTAGTGGATGGTCATATAGAGGTCAAAATGAGGATCAAAAGAAGGGTGAAGGATCCAGTAGTAGCAAGAACCAGAAAAAAGATAACACCTACCATCCTCGTGATTAGAATAATGGAGACCAAAGAGGAAGAGGAAGATATGGATGAGGACCAGGAAGACAAAGCTTTCATGGAACCTATTTCTAGTGCAAAGATCAAGGACATAGAGCCTATGAGTTTCCTCAATATCAAGGAAGGACAAATAGAAGAACTAAGGGTAATGCACAAGTTGCACATGTAGATGAAGATGTTGATTCTTCACATTCTGAGGATCTAGAAAGGGGAGAGGTTCTTGTTAGTAGAAGTCTTGTTGAATGAGGAGAAGGAATCAACCCAAAGGAAGAATTTGTTTCTCACCAGATGTAACTATAAAGGTAAATTTTGCAACATATCAGTATTGATGGAGGTAGTACTGACAACCTTGTTTCAGAAGAGATGGTTAGTAAGTTATGGTTGGAGAGAAGAAGGAATCTGAATCCATACTAGACTGTTTGGTTGCAAAGGACCATAAAGCTTTGGTAAATGAACAATGTGTAGTAAAGTTCAATATTGGAAATCACCATGATGAGGTATTGTGTGATATTATGCCTATGGATATTTTTCCAATGTTGTTAGGAAGAGTGTGGCATTTTGATCAGTGAGCAGTACACGATGGACATGCCAACACCTATTCTTTGACAAAGGATGGAGTTTGTCATAAGTTAAACCCCTTGAAAGAGGCAAAGGAAAAGGTATGCAGTAATGCAAGAATTTGTTTAGTTGATGGAAGAAAGTTCCTAGAAGGTATGAGGCATGAGCATATGTGTTTTGTATTGATCCCTAGAGTTGATAAAGAAGATACGAATGAGGTACCTCTAGAGGTTTTAGATATGTTGAATAAGTTTCAATATATTTTTTTGATAATGTACCTGAAGGTTTACCTCCAGAAAGAAAGATTAGTCATTAGATGGACTTGATTCCTAGAGCCAATTTTTTGAATAAGGCAACTCATCATATGAATCTAGAAAAGAGTGAAGAGTTGAATAAATGAGTGCAAGATTTGTTGCGAAAGGGATTGATTAGAGAGAGTTTGATTCCATGTGCAGTACTTGCAGTACTAGCACCAAAGAAGGATGGGGAATGGTGGATGTGTATAGATTCTAGAGCCATCAACAAGATCACCATCAAATGTAGATTTCCCTTGCCAAGAATAGATGCCATTATGGATTGTTTGAGTGGATTTGAGTACTTCACAAAGATAGACTTGAAGAGTGGATATCACCATATCTGGATTAGAGAAGGATATGAATGGAAGATGGCCTTCAAACCTAGGGTGGCTTGTATGGGTGGTTAGTCATGCGTTTTGGGCTAACCAATGCATCAAGCACATTTATGTAGCTTATGAAAGAGGTATTGAAAGAATTTTTAGGAAAATTTGTTATTATTTATTTAGATGATATTCTAATTTTTAGTAAGACTTCAGAGGAGCACTTGATATATATTCAAAGATTTTTTGAGAAGCTAAGGGAGAAGAATTTGTTGATTAATTTGATGAAATGTAGTTTTGTGAAGAGGGAGTTGGTGTATCTAGGATTTGTTGTCTGGATAAAGGGTCTTAAAATGGATCCAGAGAAGGTGAGAGCTATCATTGAATGGCCTACCCTGAGGAGCGTTATAGAGGTAAGATCATTTAATGGTCTAGAATTTTCTTACAAAAAGTTTATTAATAATTTTAGTAGTATTTGTGCACCTCTAACTGAACCAACGAGAGGGGATAGGAAGGATTTTAAATGGACTGTAGGAGGAGCAAAGAGTTTTCATATGTTGAAGATGAAAGTCATAGAGAAAACTATTTTGGCACTTCCAAATTTCAGTAAGGTCTTTCAGGTACATTGTGATGCTAGTGGCACTTCCATAGGATTTGTTTTGAGTCAAGAAGGTAAGCCTATTGCCTATTTTAGTGATAAGTTGAATGATGCTAAGAAGAAATATTTTGTCTAAAATCAAGAGTTTTATGTTATAGTTTAGGCTTTGAAGAAATGGAGAAAGTATTTGTTTCCAAAAGAATTTATTTTATATATTGATCACCAGGCTTTGTCATATCTCAATAGTAAAGGAAAGTTAAATAAAAGGAACTTAAAATGGGTTGAGTTTATGCAAAGCTATACTTTTGTTTTGTAGAATAGGAGTGTAAGGTGAAATAGAGTTACATATGCCTTAAGTAGAAGGAAAAATTTATTGATAGAGATGAATATAGAGGTTGTTGGGTTCAATGAACTCAAAAGTTTGTATCTTGAACACCTAGACTTTGCAGAAGTTTGGAAGGTTTGTTTGGAACTTGTTACATTGGATAGGACAAGATGGTTGGATTTCTTAATCCAAGATGGGATGTTTTTTAGAGGAATCCAATTGTGCATTCCAAGGAGTTTTATGAGAGAGAATCTAATCAAGGAGAAGCATAATGGAGGATTGGGTAGAAATTTCAGTTGAGATAAGATCATTGCTCTTGTTAGTGAGAATTATTACTGGCCATAGTTACAAAAAGATGTGAAGAAGTTTGTGTAGAGTTGTAGAGTATGTTAGATGGTGAAAGAAACAAGTCAAAATTTACTGGATTGTATCAACCATTACTTGTACCGAAGAGGACATGGGAGGATATTAGCATGGATTTTGTTCTTGGCTTGCCAAGGACACAAAGAGGGCATGATTCCATATTTGTGGTGGTGGATATATTTTCAAAGATGGTACATTTCATTCCATGCCATAAGATTAGTGACGTTGTTCATATTTTAGAGTTGTTTTTAAGAGAGGTGGTGAGACTACATCGTCTATTGAAGAGTTTAGTTTCAGATAGAGATACCAATTTTTTTGGTTATTTCTAGAGGACATTATGGAAGAAGTTGAAGATAGATTTGAAGTTTAGTTCTACACACCATCCACAAACCAATGGAAAAAAGGAGGTGGTGAATAGGAGTTTGGGTAACTTGGTAAGATGATTATAGGAATAAGCCCAAGCGATGGGATTTGATTATACCAAGGGAAGAATTTTCTTACAACAATTCTAACAATAGGAGCACTGTTAAATCACCATTCTAGATTGTGTATGGGAGTACTCCAAGAACCTCTTCTAAACTAAGCAATATGGATAAGGGGGACAAGATTAGTGTTGAGGTTGAAGATTTTGTTGAGCACCTTTAGAATTTGCATGAAGAGGTGAAGAAACATATCAATAAGATGAACTCACAATATAAGGCTAAGGAAGATTAGAAAAGGAGGTATAAGGATTTCCAGGTAGGAGATGAAATCATGGTTCATTTGTGAAAGGAGAGGTTTCCAGTTGATACATACAAGTTAAAGATGAATAAGTTTGGACCATGCAAGATCTTGAAGAAGCATAATTCAAGAAATGCATATGAGGTAGAGTTGCCTGATGGAATTCATATTTCACCTATTTTTAACATCTAAAATTTAAAACAATATCATGAAGGATGAATTTATGAAGAAATAATGGAAGAATAGTGGAATATTCAAACACCTACTTCAAAAAAGGAGATAGAAGAAATTTTGGGTAGTCATGTGGGTAGAAGCACAAGAAATAGGAAGTATGTAGAGAACTTGGTGAAGCAGAGAGGGAGTCCTTTTGAAGATTCATCATGGTAATTATCCAAGGCTGAAGTTAATTGTCTTGGTTCTCCTCTAACTCCTGAGGTGACAAGGTCACTTTTCAAATTACCCTAGTTATCTGATGCAAGAGCATCCAATGGTGTAGGGAAATCTTTCATCACCCAAAACAATGTGTTTCCTTATTTTATTTAGTTTTTTTGAGTCTCATGATGGCACTTAAGGGGTGTAAGACAACCAAGAGTTAGAAAAGGTGAAAAAATAGTCACTTACTATTTTTAGTGAGTCAGCCTAAACGGGCTCATATGGATATGAAAATTTACCCAAAGGAGCAAAGCTAAAAATATTTTTGGTTGCGAAAGAATCACCTCAATACCCCAAATGTTTTGGGAGATATTCAAGTTTCTTTCTTGAGAAATTTCTTCAATGCATCTTTAAATTCAAATATGAAAAATCTTGAGGCCTCGAAATAACTTGAAAAGTGGAAAAACCAATCTTTGATTTATTTGGTGTTGTAGATATCTTCGAGAGCTTTCCAATGATATGTTATGTAATGCCCCGCCTTGGTTACCGTTAAAACAAAGTGTAAAGAATGAAATTAATCGAACAATTTTTTTCTAAAAAGATATTTAATTACACATTTGCCATAAGGTTTCCAAGTTGATGTTACTTAAACCTAATAAATAAACTCAACACATTATCATAATCATGATACAAATTTAATGCCATGAATGGTTCAGTTTACAAAATTTATTACAATCGAGTATCCATAGGTCCAGATTACAACAAGTGAGATTTCAATAAATCTCAATACATCCAAAGATGGAACAATATGAACACTCTTATACAAGAGGTAATTTTACAAAGCAGATAGTGATCATATCACAACTGACATCCATATCCACGAACATGCTCTGCATCCACAGTCATGGACAATGTAGTAACTGGAACCTGCTGCAAGCATAGGATCAACTGCAAGAAAATCCAAGATAGATAAAGCATGGTTTCCTCCCAACCACATGGAACCCGAAATTCCACTCCCTCTGTGCTAGGAGATAATGACAAGTCCACAAGCAAAGAAGACATAACATAGCGTTACGTGGATTACAATTCACATCACGACATAATGATAACAAATCATAATAGGTAAAATCTCAGTAACAAATCACAACCAATATAAATTTGAACACAAGGTTCACCATCATGGTATAGACTAAGAGTGTCATCACATTGTCGGGATAGGTTACCCTAGTGAATCTTCCTAGACTACTGGCCCTCTCTGATAGTTACCCTAGTAGCCTCTATCGATTCCCAGCCCCTATGCAGACCAATGTGGAGTCACTTCATCTTTCAAGAAAACAAGATGATGACTTGCCATTCCAGGCCTTCTCAGCCTCTTCTCAATCTATACGAGCATTAAGAGAGTAGGCGAGGCAAACATTTATCTGAATTAGTATTATCAACTACCCAACCCCTATTACATTAGTTAGGTTTTCACTGAATTACATACCTACGATAGGTTACCCAGACAATCACTTCAGGATTTCGGCCCCTACCGCAAGCCACTCTTCCTATAAACATGACTCAACATCAAAATACAAGGAAAGCCATAATTCATGTTGAACAAAACCAAGAAAGAACATATTTCAGCCATGATACAACTTAATAAACACTTCAAATGTATCATCAAGATAACAAGTAACTCATATACGGCTAAGTCCCAAAACAGATCAAAGTATAAGAACAACAATGTTCGTGCATCAAAAGTTTACATCACGAATTCACTTCCTAGCCTCAGGAAACTTAGCAATTCACAATTACAAAATCAAAATATTCAATCTCAAAGCATCCTTGATACCAAACCATAATAAAAGCATAATTTAGATAACAACCTCATTCACACCATTTATAAGTCTTGCTAATATAAATAAAACGGCACATTAGTGCTTATCTCATTCTTATCACTAAAACTACATTATGGATCAAAAACCATAAAAGATAATCTATTATCGTTTTCATAACTAAATTAGTTTAAAGATTATTCTTTATCAAGAATAAAATAAATTCTATTAATTTGTTAATCTACTTACAAAAAAGACTAAACAATTTAAATATATATATATATTTATTTATTCCCATTGATTTATTGTAACAATTAAATCTAACTGATTAAGAAAACCTTTAAATACATAATCATCATCTCATAGATCAAACATCTAATAACATTTATTTTATTTGCAATTATTTCAAATTTAATACACGCACTTTTCATGCAGAGTTTAATTGAGAAAAGAAAACTAAAATAAGAGTCATATAAATGGCTCGCCATGGAAAATATCGAACCCCAAAAATATCCCAAATCTTGAATTGGCAGATCCTTAATGCATGCGATAGAGCTTTAGACAATCTACAAGTTTACTTAAACTTCTAATCAAGTTGTTCTCAGAGTTTCACTTTCTACAGAGACAATAGTATTTTTAAACGCCTATACCATTCAACTCTATTTGTTTGAGAGTCACCAATATATGAAGATTTGGGTGTATCTTTTATATCTTCTTGTGCGCACGCCATTTCCAACAGACATTATTCATTTGTATGGAGTATAAGCGGCGTAAGATTAGGAATTTGTATTACCAATCAATAAGAATAGAGTATGACGACCAAAATCAAGATATGTATAATAGCGGCAGTTTTAAATAGCTATATATATGAGATAAATTCTATCGATACAGATTGAAGTCTGCAATATATATATTTTAAACACCTATAAAGAGTATAAACTCTCACAAACAAAATAGACTCATGTTGTAGATTATTTCGATTTCATGCCACAAAATAAACTAGAGAGTATTGTTTGGAGAGTCGTTTGAAATAAAAACAGCAGTCAGAGAAATCCTTAGGTATAATTGAAAAAGATAGGGCTCACTTAATTTCAAAGGTCAAAGATTTCTTACTGCATGAAGTAAAGAAGATTGTTTAATTCAATGCGCCCAGATATGTGAGGTACGAATAGAATCAGGGAAAACATTTAAATCTATACACCCTAACATGCTTAAGTGCTGCATTATGACGGGTAACAGATGGAATCGGGGAGTTGTTTAAATGTCCATTCCCTGCTGAGTTCGAGCGTTGCAGCTGTGATAGATTGTGAATGACTTGAAGTTAGAAAAGATAACTCTCTTGCAAGCACCAGATAGACGCATGCAAAAGTTACATGCAAGAAGTTAGAATGAAAAGGTGGATGCCGTGAATCTTCTACTGTTCTTCCTAACTACAAGATTGATACTTTGCATGCAAAATTTATTGTAAGGAGGCGTACATATAGACCAGATTTTGATAGGGACGCATGGAGTCAAGACAAGCTAAAGTGCATGCAAAATTTATTGTAAGGAGGCGTACATATAGACCAGATTTTGATAGGGACGCATGGAGTCAAGACAAGCTAAAGTAGAGTTTATAAATGAACTTCTAAGGAGAAAAGATAAAGATAAAAGGGGCGATCATAATGAACTCAAAGCTTCAGTCCCCGAATTTGGGTTGCATAATTTTCAAGACATCAAACTTTTAAATATTACCTAGATTTCATTCTAAATTCTGAATTGGATATTTCAATAAATCTACGAATATTCAGAAGAAATCAAATGTCATTTTCAGTTCTAAAAATATACTAAATTTGTTTTCCTTGAATTTTTTTTTAAACATCATAATTTAACTGTATTTTCAACAAAATTTGATTGCTTAATGTAACAATTGCTCTGTTTTATATGCAGGTTTGATAAACCATTACTTTTCTGCAAAGTTTATTGAAAGAATTTTACCGAAACTTTAAAGGAAGAAAACTTGGCAAATTTTGAAAATCGAGCTGAAACGAATTCTGAAACCTTTGTTGATTCCACTATCCATTATCCAGACCTCGACGGTGAAGTTCAAAGCAATCCAACTTCTAAATTACGCTTGTAAAACAAAATCTTAAAAGAAAAGTTCTTCTGAAGCAATTGTCGTGAAACAATCTGCTAAAAACTATTGCCTTGAAAGCTCTTCCCGTGAATGAATAATTACCAATTTTCCAAAGATATTAATTCATGCAATTTCATTTCAATCTTTAAACTTAACTGATAGTTCATTTCGCATTGTAAATAGATCATTCAGTTCAAATAGATCATTCAATTCAACTCATTCTTTAAAATATCAGAACAAACCTTTAACTTCCAATCAAGATTCATTACAAGTTGAAAATATCTTTCCTTAAAATATCTATTTCGTTTAACTCAAGTTTGCACAAATAAATCAACAATATTTATATTTTAATTAAAAGCATTACAAAGAAATAACTTTCACATTTATATTCTATAACTTAATTAATTTGATTTAATAAATTAAATCACATACATTTATAAGCACATTTACAAAAATTCATTAAACTTATACATTAATTCACAAACACACAACAATACTAACAAACATGATAGAATAAATTGGACAACAAAATGGGATAACACTTAGATACTTGTTCAGAAAAGAACGATGGTTCAAACTGGACCTGCCAATACCTCCAACAACATGATTATATTGAATTAGGGTACGCTCAGACTTGTCAAGTAGGTGGAACCGTTACCCAGTCCCTGTGTCTGCAGAAAACATCAACATTAGAACATACATATACTCATGTTAGAAAACACACCATGAATAAGAATTGCAGCATAGCAAGGTACTCACGAATGAGTAATGTCATACTGTCTTCTTCACCAACACAGACGAGCAAGATAAATTATAAACAATCATTACAACATGATAAGCATATGCAAAGTCATAAGAAAGAAACCATATCATGTAAGAATCTATCTCAGTATCATCAAACTAATCACAATCCAAATAATCAGGATGTCACAGCGGGAGGGTCACTACATGTTATAATAGAAAATCAGACACCCAGATCAAAATTTATGGCCCCACAAAGTTGTCTCACTAAAAAGTGGATTTCATCAAAATATCTTCCTAGAGAAGAAATCAAACAATGAGACTTTTGGTGCCAAAACAAAAGGGAAAGTGACACTTTCTAGAATGTTCTAGGGTTGTTATTGGGTAAAATAGAAAAGGATAAGTGGGGGTTGTAGAAGGTGGCTCCATTAGTGTAGATTGTTGCTTTGAATAATTTTTTTTTTTCAAAGTGGATTTTATTGTAATGAATAAAGCCTAAGAGTCTGTAGCATTGTAAGTTCTAAATCTGTAATTTCATTTTCGAAAAATATTTAAAAGTGAGTTACTTTTTGTCTCACATCTTTTGTGTTGGTATCTATTATTATAATTTTTGAAGGTTTAGGGCAGTGTGGCCCTCATCAAGTGGTATCAAAGTTGGTTTTCCTCAGTATGTAAATAGATCACCAAGTTGGAGGTAGTTTGCATTAGGACTTATGGTTGTGGGATTATGAGAAAAGTGATTAGAATTCTCCACAAAGAAACCGTAGTGATGGAAGGAATGTTATGGTACCATGAGAGGGTTTTAGAGCCCTATAGAGACAAGTTCAAGCACTGCAAGAGGAGTTGCGTCAAGGGTTTGAGCTAAGACGAGGAGACGATTGCAAAGATGAAGCTAAAAATGAGGAACACTTTGAAGAAGAACAAGATGTCATAGATCCAGAGAAAATTAGATTATTTAAGGCCATCTCTAAGATTAGGAAACAGTCAAAGATCGATGTTTCTACATTTCTTAGAAATCTTAACCTAGAAGAGTTGATTGATTGGATCAACGATATGGAGGAGTACTTTGAGTATGAGGAGGGGAAAGATTTGTTGGGAAAATGTGTCTTAAACTTGCAATAATATATGATTTATTATTGATAGCACATATGTTGGTGTGTGGCTTTAGATTGGGATACTCATGGTTATGTGGATTCAAATTGGGCAAGTGATGTTGATAGCAAAAAATCCACCAGTGCTTATGTTTTTACTTTATTTGGTGGTGCAATTAGTTGGATGAGTAAGTGACAAGTTGTGGTTTCTTTGTCCACTATTGAAGAAGAGTATATGGCAAATACTCATGCTCGTAAATAATTCATTTGGCTTAAGAGACTATGTTTAGATATTAGAATAAAACAAGGTGCAGTGACAATCAAAGTGTGATATGTCTAGCCAAGAACCTTACATTTCATGTCAAGACCAAGTACATTGATGTACAATATCATTTTTTTAGAGATATGGTTGAAGATGGTAGGGTGAATCTAGTTAAGGTAGTGACTTTGATGAATGTTTTTGATTCTTTAACTAAGCTTGTAACCATAGAGAAGTTTAGATGGTGTTCAAAGACTATGGGCCTTTCGGCCCCTAGAAATTAAAGAGATGATGGTTACACCCTCACGTTTCTCTTGCAAGGTGTTTGAAAAGTGGGATATTTGTTGGGAAAATGTCTCAACCTTATAATTATATACAATTTATTTTTGATAGGATGTATGTCAGCATGTGGTGACTGATCTTTTAAATATTGTACACTCGTAGCAAGATGTGGGGTTTGGGGAATCACCCCACCAAAAAAAAATCATTAACACATCAAGTTTTTCTTGTTGACACATCAAATTTAAAACGACCTTGTAAAACACTAATTCTAGAGGGTTGTAAAAAGCTCAAGTTATAAGTGGCTGGGATGTATGTAGATGAGGGTGTGTTCTAAGAGTCTAATAGTGGTTGTGTTGTCTCTTAATCTCTAGTGGTGATACTCCTATGAGAAGCTTGCTCTACAAGTATATTCTAATCTTTTGATTTCTGAATAATATATTGACTTTTGGAGTGTGAGGTTTTTCTCCCGAAAGGGTTTTCTGGAAGTAAATCTTTGTGTTGTGGTATGCATGATTTTTGTGTTTATTTATACTTAATTTTTTGTAACTAGGTATGTGTAGAATCATCATGGAAAAAATAGGCCCTTAAGTGGCAAAAAAATTTAGAAAAATCAAAGTTAGGCAACTTGATGTAAAAATTTGAATAAGTTATCTATATTATTTCAAAAATATATAAGAATAGAATCTGTAGCAAATTGAATGTAGTTTCTAAAATACTAGGTTTATTTAAAAATAAATAAAAATCTATTTGCTAAAAATTTGAAATTTCAATGTAGTAGTACTTAAATTTTAGGAAAAAAATAAGTAGGTGTATGTCTTACCACCCTAACCACAATAAAATGATAATATTTTTTATAGGATTTTAGATATAAGTAGAGGAATCATGTCCCGATGTGATGCATTAATTTTATAATTTTTTTCCAATTAAATAATTAATTATGAATTTTTTATTACAAATTTTAAAAAATATAAAAACTCTTTTGTCTAACCACCTTAACTTGGTCAAAAATTCATGAAATTCATTTTTTTAAATCCTATAGTATGCAAAGCATAGCATGCGATGCTTGTTTTAGATTAAAAAAAGGTGATACCATTTGAAAGCTATAAATGTTTTTTAATCATCCCATCAATCAGGACTTTAGTCACAATTCAAAGAGAAAATGAATAATAATTATTTATTAAATTCAAAGTAAAGCATAATTTATATTGGTGGAAAGATAAGAATCTCCTTTAAAAACCCTTTTTGTTTCATCAATTTTGGGTAAAAGAAAAGTCGTCAGCCACATACCCTACACATACCCATCATATCACCACTTTTTGGACCATCATGATCCTGCACATACCCAACTGTTAAAGATCTGTAAAGTTTTTCTTTTTTCTCCTCTGAGCATTAGTGTACGAAGTTGTTTCACTACCTTAACTTCTTGAAAAGTGGTATCAAAGCTTGATCACCTTTGGTTTCTATTGTGGGTTGTTAGGTTTTTTGAACTAATCCATATTTGAGTGGGAGCTTGTGCAGAAGACACTTTGTGATCTTGTTACAAGAATTCTAAGATGGAAGTTCATCAAGGAGAATAGAGGTGGAGAAATTTTATGGAAATAATTTTGAGATGTGGAAGCTAAAGATGGATAATTTGTTGATAGATTGAGATCTATGGAATATTGTTGATGAGAATGTTTCAAGGTCTACAAATCCTACTCAAGCTACTCAATATGATGTTATGTACCGTAAAGCCAAGGGTCTAATAAAATTATGCTTGGAAGACTTTGTTTTAATTAATGTCCATGAAGAGACCTCTACACAGAAACTATGGAAGAATCTTAGTGAGATGTATCGGGACAATTCTTTAGTGAACAATATTTTCTTCAGGAAGAAGTCGTATTACTTTACAATGCAAGAGGATGGATGAATTACAAACCACATAGAAGTATTCAATATGTTGGTGGCTCAATTGGCATCAATTGGTGTCAAATGGATGAGGAGAAGAAATGTCAGATATTTCTTTGTTCTCTACCTTATTTGTGGGATTCTCTTATTATGTCTATTGGGAGTACTTATGTTATATTGAAGACTGAAGATGTGGTGGGTTCTTTTCTTTCTGAAGAGATGAGGAGGAAGGTATCCATCACTACCAAGGAGGACCTAAATGTTCATGGAAGACCTAAGGAAAAAGGAAAGAAGAATGAGAAGCATGACAAATCCAAGTCCAAGGGGAGATCTAAATCTCCTGGAAAGTCCAAAGTTATTTGTTGGAACTACAGTAAGCCTGGACATGTTAGTAAGGAATGCACAAAAGAAAAGAAGAATATAAAATGAAATTTGATTCTAATTCTAAGTTTGAGAAGGAAGGTGGTGGAACATTTATTGTAGCTTTGGCAACTTGTAGGTAATGATGCATGGTTAATTAACTCAGATGCATCTTTTCATATGACCTTTAATAGAGATTAGTTTTTTGAATATGAAGAATTTGATGGAGGTAAGGTGTACTTGGGTGATGATTCTCATTTATACATTGTTGGTCATGGTAAAGTTAAAATCAAGTTTCTTGATGGTAGAATAAAAAGGATTAATGGTGTGTTGCATATCCCTAGATTAGCATGAAATTTTTTATCTATGGGAAAACTAATAAATGCGGGTGTGCAAGTAGTATTTTTTTTTGTTGGATGCAAGATGGTTAGAGGTGCTATGGTGATTTCTAGAGGTGTTAGATATGGGACATTGTATAAGCTTGATGCATGGATTGTTGAGTGCAATAGTACTTCTATGAAAATAAATTTTATAGAAGAAGTGAAGGTTTCCCCTTCAATAGATGGTCATGGATTTTGGGTACCCAAGGGTGCTCTTTCTTCTAAGAAAAATTTACCTATAAATAAAACTATGTTATGGCACCAAAAAAATTCCCACATTAGAGAAAAGGGTCTAAGGACCTTGGAAAATAAAAACCTTGTTGAAGGTTTTTCTAATTGTAATCTTGAATTCAATTTTTGTGAGCATTACATTTATGGAAAACAAAACACATTCAGTTTTACTCGAGTTCTCATTAATCTTGCGGTGTATTTGATCTTATTCATTTTGATGTTTTTGGTCCTGTAGATGTTCCTTCAATTGGAAAATCCACATATTATGTTTCATTTATTGATAATTATAGTAGAAGGACATGGGTATATTTTGTAAAGAATAAATCTAAAGTTTTTAGTCGATTTAAAGAATTTAAAGCAATGGTTGATTTGTAAACTAGAAATAAAATAAAATGTTTGAGGACTGGTAATGGTGGTGAATTTATCTCTAATGATTTTGATATATTCTATAAAGATTGTGGTATTCATAGAAATAAGAGAACTTTGTATTCTCCATAAAAAAATGGAGTTGCAAAATGAATGAGCAAGACACTGATGGAGAAGGCTAGGAGTATGTTGAGTGGTGTTGGCCTAGAACAAAGGTTTTAGGATGAAGTTATGGCCACTACCTGTTACCTGTTTAACAGGTTGCCTACATTAGTCCTTATTGATAAGACACTTATAGAGCCATGGTTGGGTCACAAGCCTTCTTTAAGATATCTTAGATTTTTTGGTTGCGAGGCATATGCACATGTGCAAAAGGAGAAGTGAAAAAAGTTGGAGAACAAGGCTATGGAATGTATCTTCATTGTATATGTTATGGTGTGAAAGGATACAAGCTCTGGGATCTTGTTGCATAGAAGATAATACATAGTACAAGTGTTATTTTTAGAGAAACTTAGAAGCCTTCTTCTATTACATTGCAGCCAAAACTAAGTAAAAAGGAAGATGTGATTCAACTTCCTTCTACACCTAAGAAAGTTGAATCGAGGCTCAAGGATAGACAAGTTGAGGAGAGCTCATATAGCTCTAGATCTTCAAAAGAGGAGGAAGAACCTCCAACTCAACTTGTTCATAGCTCTACAAGGCATAGAAAACCACCTAAAATGTATTCACCTGATGATTGGAGATGTATTTTTTGCTCTGAATACTAACATGGATGAACCCAAATCTATAGATGAGACACTAGGTATGAATGATGCTAAATACTAGAAGATTGCTATGGATGAAGAAATGGAATCTTAGAAAAAAATGATACATGGGATCGTGTACCATTACCTAAAGGACAAAAACCTGTTGGTTGTAAATGGGTGTTCAAGAAAAAAATTGGTTCAAATGGAGGTATTGATAAGTACAAAGCAAGGTTAGTCGCAAAGGGTTACTCTCAAGTTGAGGGTGTTGATGATGGTGAGATATTTTCTCCTGTTGCAAAAATTACATCCATTTGATTTTTTCTTTCTATTGTTGTTTCTTGTGATTTAGAGGTTGAGAAAATGGATGTGAAAACTAATTTCCTTCATGGTGATTTGGAGGAGGATATTTATATGACACAACCAGAGCACTACGTGGTAAAAGGTAAAAGTAAGTTGGTTTCCAAATTGATATTTGTATGGATTAAAATAGATTCCTAGGATGTGGTGCTTGACAATTGATACATATGTGTTGAGTTTGGGATTTGAGCATTCTAAATCAGATCATTATGTTTATTATAAAACTAATGGTGATTGTTTCCTATTTATTGCATTATATGTTGATGACATGTTATTTATTTGTAGAGGGAAAGGTATGATTTCATAACTAAAATCTCAACTTGCTACTAAATTTCAAATGAAAGATCTTAGTGCAGCTAAACACATTCTTGAGATGGAAATTAAAAGAGATAGAGTGAACAAAAATCTATGGCTTGGCCAAAGTAAGTATGTCAACTCAATTTTATAGAGGTTTGATATGTAGGATTGTAGACCATTGTGTGTTCCTATTTTAGTTGGATCAAAGTTATCTATTTCATATTGTCTAACATCTCCATAAAAGATGGAAGACATGAGCAGAGTGTCTTACCAAAATGCAGTTGGAAGTTTTATGTATGCTATGGTTTGTATTGGACTAGACATTGCTCAAGCAGTGGAAGTTATTTCTAGATATATGTATAATCCTTGTAGAGTTCATTGGGATGCAATTAAAAGGGTCTTTAGATATTTTCGGGGTACCTCATATTATTCCTTATGAATATTATCATAGTAATATGTATGAAGACAAGATTTCCCTTAATATTCATGGTTATGTGGATTCAGATTGGGCATGTGATGCTGATAGCAAAAAATCCACCAGTGCTTATGTTTTTACTTTATTTGGTTGTGCAATTAGTTGGATGAGTAAGTGATAGGTTGTGGTTGATTTGTCCACTAGTAAATCAGAGTATATGGAAGCTACTCATGCTTGTAAAGAAGCCATTTGGATTAATAGACTGTGTTCAAATATTGGAATAAAACAAGGTGAAGTGACAATTTATTGTGACAGTCAAAGTCTGATATGTCTAGCCATGAACTCGACATTTCATGCTAGGACCAATCATATTGATGTACAATATCATTTTGTTAGATATATGGTTGAAGATGGTAGGGTGAAGCTGGTTAAGGTAGAGACTTTGATAAATGTTGTTGATTCTTTAACTAATATTGTGTGCCCAAAGAAGTTCAGATGGTGTTAAGAGACTATGGACCTTTCGGCCCCTAGCAATTAAAGAGATGATGGTTACACCCTCACATTTCTCTTGCAAGGTGCTCGAAAAGTGTGAGAGTTTTTGGAAAAATGTGTATCAACCTTGCAATTATATGGGGTTTATTGTTGATAAGATGTTTATTGGTATGTGGTGACTAATCTTGCAAATATTGTACACTTGTAGCAAGATGTGGGGTTTGGGGCATCACCCCCAAAAAAAATTTGTTGACACGTCAAGGTTTTTCCACTAACATGTCAAGTTTTTTTCATTAACATATCAAATGAAAAATGGCCTTGTAAAACCCTAATTCTAGAAGGTTCCAATTTTTTTGTTATAAGCAGCTGGGATGTATGTAGATGTGGGTGTATTCTAAGAGCTTGATAGCAGTTGTGTTGTCTCTTGATATCTGGTGGTGATACTCATGTGAGAAGCTTTCTTTGCAAGTATATTGTAAACTTTTGATTTTTGAATAATATATTGAGTGGATTTTGGAGAGTGGGGTTTTTCTCCCAAAAGGGTTTTTTCCATGTAAATATTTGTGTTGTGTTATGCATGATATTTTTATTTCTTTTTGTTTAAGTTTTTGTAATTGCTAAGTTTTACATTTTTCTCCTCTCAAGATTAGTGTAGGAAGTTGTTTTGCTACCTTAACTTCCTTACAAGATCCTAAGAGGGTCAAATTTGCAAAGACCAAGCTAAAGGTTCATGAGAATATTCGGTGGAAAGAGGTACAACTAGAAAGAAATCAAAGAGAAAAAGAGAAAATAACAATATGGGATTGTATATAGTGGACAAATTAAGAAGATAGTTTATTCATGTGTATTATGAGATAGATTTGTTGAAGAAAATGCAAGGGTTGAAACAAGCGAGAAAATCTATCAAGGAGTATGTAGAAGAATTCTATCGTGTTTTGATCAGAATAGGCCATTATGAGGCCAATAAGGAGAAAGTGTCTTGTTACATAAATGGGTTGAAGTCGAGTATTCAAGAAGAGTTGGGTCTAGTAAGAATGTCTACCATTGAAGATGCATATCAATTGCTTTGAAGGTAGAAGAAAAGTTGAATAGAAGATTTGAAAGAAAGCAAAGAGGTTGGGATTGTGGTGGAAAGACTAGTGGACTATCATATGGAGGTTGAAATGAAGATCAAAAGAAGGGTGAAGGATCTAGTAGCAACCAAAACCAGAAAGGAGATAATACCTACCATGCTCGTGATCACAATAATGAAGAGTAAAGAGGAAGAGGAAGATCTAGACAAGGACCAGGAAGAGGAGGCTTTCATGGAACCTATTTCTAGTGTGGAGAAGGACATAGAGCATATGAGTGTCCTAAACATCAAGAAATGACAAATAGAAGACTTGAGGGTAATGCAAAATTTGGACATGTAGATGAATATGTTGAGTCTTCACATTCTGAGTATGTAGAAAGGGAGAGGTTCTTGTTACTAGAAGAGCCTTGCTGAATGAGGAGAAGGAACCAACCCAAAGGAAGAATTTGTTTAGCACCAAATGTAAGTGTGAAGGTAAAGTTCACAATGTCATTATTGATGGAGGTAGTACTGACAAACTTATTTTAGAAGAGATGGTTAGTAAGTTATGGTTGGAGAGAAGAAGGCATTTGAATCCATACCGGATTGCTTGGTTGCAAAAGGACCATATGTAAAGCTTTGGTAAATAAAAAATGTTTAATAAAGTTCAAGATTGGAAATTACCATGATGAGGTATTGTGTGATATTATGCCTATGGATGTTTTTCATATGTTGTTAGGTAGACCATGGTAGTTTGATCGACGAGCAATACATGATGGACATGCCAACACCTATTCTTTGGCAAAGGATGGAGTTCATCATAAGTTGAAGCCCTTGAAAGAGGCAGAGGAAAAGGTTTGCTGTAATGCAAGAATTTTTTTGGTTGATGGAAGAAAGTTCCTAAAAGGTATGAAGCATGATCATATGTGTTTTGCGTTGATCCCTAGAGTTGATAAAGAAGATATTAATGAGGTACCTATAGAGGTTTCAGATATGTTGAATGAGTTTCAAGTTACTATTTCTAATAATGTACCTAAGGGTTTACCTCCAATAAGACAAATTAGTCATTAGATGGACTTGATTCTTGGAGCCAGTTTGTCAAATAAGGAAGCTCATCATATGACTCCAACAGAGAGTGAAGAGTTGAACAAACAAGTGCAAGAGTTGTTGTGGAAGAGATTGATCACAAAGAGTGAGTCCATGTGTAGTACTTGTAGTGCTAGCACCAAAGAAGGATGGGGAATGGAATATGTGTACAGATTTTGGAGCCATCAACAAGATCACCATCAAGTATAGGGGTAAAAGTACAAATTTTTGTCACACTTTATAAAGGAAACAACCAACACTGATCCAACTTCTAAACTTGAATCACTAAAAAGTGGCATATATGTTTTGAATTTTGAAATGATGTAAATTAGTTAAATGTGTGTTTTTTAGTATATTTTATGTTTTTATTTTTAAAAAAAATTTAAAAATTATTTTTAAATAGTTTTAAATAAATTAACAATATAATTTTGTTGTTAATAAAATGCTGAAAAATGAAGTTACATGAGACGTCAAAATTTTTATAGTAAATTATACTTGTTTTCTTTCAAATTGTTTGTGTGTATTTATAACTTGAAACTTTCGTGCATGGATATATTTTTTCCAATTTTGATTAATATATTTTTTTAAATAAATATTAAAATTTGTGTGTGTCAAAAAATAGTTGTTTCCATTCAACATCAACTTTCATATTAAATATTTATCTAAAATGGAAAAAAAATATACCATCTCGATATAGAATCTTTTAGCTAGTTTATCTTATTTTTTTCAATTTTTTTAATAAGATTTATTTTTTTTCCTTGGAATGGTAATCAACCTAATTTTTTGTGTTGATAACCTGCTTTTAGTAAAAATAGAAACTAAAATATAAATAATAATTAGACTATTAAAAGAAATATATTTTTAAAAACTACGCCTACATGGATCTACAAAAGGGCATTTTTATATTAAAAAAATATATTATTTACATGAGTAGGATTTATTGAAACATCAAGTTTTTAGATAATTTTATTTTTTGGTAAGTTGACCTCAAAGTGGTGCTCCATATATTTTAGCCAACAATTTTAATTGAAAAATTTGTGGAAGTATGTAACTTAGCTAGAATGAATCTTACTAGATCATATGTTTGACCAAAGTTGATTTTTAGTTAGAAATACCTAAATTCAGTTGTGTTGATAAATTGGCCAAAAGTGTGACACAACTTTTTGTTTTTATCCATAGATTTCTCTTGCCAAGAATGGATGACATTATGGATTGTTTGAGTGGAGCTGAGTACTTCATGAAGATAAATTTGATGAGTGGATATCACAAGATATAGATTAGAGAAGGACATGAATGGAAGACATCCTTCAAAACCAAGGATGGCTTGTACAAGTGGTTAGTCATTCCTTTTGGGATAACCAGTGCACTTAGCAAATTTATATGGCTTATGAATGAGCTATTGAAAGAATTTTTAGGAAAAAAATTTATTGTTTATTTTGATGATATTTTGATTTTTAGTAAGACATTGGAGGTGCACCTGATATATATTCAAAGAGTTTTTGAGAAGCTAAGGGAGGAGTTTTTGATTAATTTGAAGAAATGTAGTTTTGTGAAGAGGGATTTGGTGTATCTAGACTTTTTTGTCTCGACAAAGGGTCTTAAAATGGATCTAGAGAAGGTGAGAGCTATCATTGAATGACCTACCCCTTGAGGAGTGTTATAGAGGTACCTAAGATCATTTCATGGTCTAGAAATTTTTTATAGAAAGTTTATTAAGAATTTCAATAGTATTTGTGCACCTCTAATTGAAGCAATGAGAAGGGAAGGAAGGATTCTAAATGGAATGTAGGAGCAACAAAGAGTTGTGATATTTTGAACAAGAAAGTCATAGAGCAACCTATTTTGTCACTTCTCAATTTCAATAAGGTCTTTCATGTAGATTGTGATGCTAGTGGCACTACCATAGGAGCTATTTTGAGTCAAAAAGGTAAGCCTACATTTCCTATTTTAGTGAGAAGTTGAATGATGCTAAGAACAAATATTTTGTATATGATCAAGAGTGTTATGCTATAGTTCATGATTTGAAGAAATGGAGACACTATTTGTTGCCAAAAGAATTTTTTTTATATACTGATCACCAAGTTTGAGAGGCCATGGGAGGATATCAGCATGGATTTTGTTATTGGCTTGACAAGGACACAAAGAGGGCATGATTCCATATTTGTGGTGGTGGATAGATTTTCAAAGATAACACATTTCATTCCATGTCATAAGACTAGTGATGTTTTTCATATTGAAAAGTTGTTTTTCATAGAGGTGGTTAGACTATACCAAAGAGTATAGTTTCAAATAGAGAAACCAAATTTTTTGGTTATTTCTGGAGGAAATTATGGAAGAAGTTGAAGACAAATTTGAAGTTTATTTTTGCACACCACCCACAAACCAATGGACAAATAGAGGTGGTTAAAGGGAGTTTAGGTAACCTTCTAAGATGCTTAGTAGGAGATAATTCCAAGGGATGGGATTTGATTATACCACAGAAAAAATTTGCTTACAACAATTCTATCAATAAGAGCACTAGTAAATCACCATTCTATATTGTGTATGGGAGTAGTTCAAGAACTACTTCTGAATTGAGAAAGATGGATAAGGGGGAGAAGAGTAGTTTTGAGGCTGAAGATTTTGCTGAGCGCCTAAAGAATTTGTATGAAGAGGTGAAGAAACATATCAATAAGATGAACTCACAATATAAGGCTAAGGTAGATCAGAAAAGTAGGTATAAGGAGTTCCAAGTAGGAGATGTAGTCATGGTTTATTTGTGAAAGGATAGGTTTCCAATTGGTACATACAAGTTAAAGAAGAAGAATTTTGGACAATGTAAGATCCTAAAGAAGCATGATTTAGGAAATGCATATGAGGTAGAGTTTCTTGATGTAATTCATATATCACCTATGTTTAACATCTCAGATTTAATAAAATATCATGAAGGAGGAATTGATGAAGAAATAATGGAAGCACAGTGGAATATTCCAGCACCTAATTCAGAAAAGGAGGAGATAGAAGAAATTTTGGATAGTCATGTGGCTAGAAGCACAAAAAATTGGTAGTATGGAGAGTACTTGGTGAAGTGGAGAGGGAGGCCTATTGAAGATTCATCGTGGCTGTCTAAGATTCAAGTTAACCATCCTTTTTTTCCTCTAACTCTTAAAAAGTGATAGGGTCACTTTTCATATTACCCTAGGTGTCTTATGCAGGAGCATCCAGTGGTGTAGGGAAATCTTGCATCACCCAAAAAATGTTTTTCCTTATTTTTTTTAGTTTTTTAAGTTCCATGATGGCACTTAAGGGGTGTAAGACAGTTAGGAGTCAGAAAAGGAAAAAAAATGGTCACTTACTATTTTTAGTAAGTCAACCTAAATAGGATCATATGGACTTGAAAATTTACCCGAAGGAGTAGAGCTAAAAAAATTTCAGCCGCAAAAGAATCACCGCAATACCCTAAATGGTTTGGGAGATATTCAAGATTTTTTCCTAAGAAATTTCTTCAATGCAGCTTCAAATTCAATATATGAAAAGATTAGAGGCCCCAAAATAGCTCAAAAAGTGGATGAACTGATCTCTAATGGTTCAACGTTGTAGATCTCTTCGAGAAATTTCCAATGATATGTTATAATATAAAATTAGACACCTGGATCAAAAGTTATGGCCCCATGAAGTTTCCACAATAAAAAGTGAAATACATCAAAATATATTCCTAGGAAATAAATCAAATGACAAGACTTTTGGTGCCAAAACAAAAGGGAAAGTTACACTTTCTAGAACATTCTAGGGAAATTATTGGGTAAAATAAAAATGGATAAGTGGGGGTTGTAGAAGGTGAATCCATTAGTGTAGATTGTGGTTCTGAATAATATATTTTGTTTTTAGAGTAGATTTTTTTGTAATCAATCAAGCCTATGAGGTTGTAGCATTCTAAGTTCTAAATTTTTAATTTTGTTTTCTGAAAATAATTGAAAGTGAGTTACTTTTTGTCTCGCATCTTCTATGTTGGTATCTATTATGGTGGTTTGTAAAGGTTTAGGGTGGTGTGGTCCTCATCAAAGATGAATATGATGGTGGTCTCTTTCAAACTCATTCACTTGGCTTCCTATTTAAACCTTATTGTACCTCCACATAATCTAATAAAAATTGTAGACATTAATATAATAGAAATTAAATTATAGAATGAAATAACAAAATAATGACTATGTTCATCAATAATAGGGGAAAGCTCACGAAAGTTCTAGTACTATAGTAACACCATGCTTCGACGTCTTATGAATATCAGGAGGAGTATTTGTTTGCATCATCTAAAAATGAAATAACATTATTTTATTACCAATACTACCTAACATTATTTTACAACACCATTAATGAATAAAAATAGATATGGCTACAAAATATTATAAAAATCAACTTTAAATCTTGATTATGATGCTCCAAGTTTCTAGATATCCATGAAGGAAAAAACAAATGTAATTAACAAGAGAAAAATTGAGCATGTGATTCTTATAATGAGAAGAGGAATGATCCTTTTGTATATTTTTTGGGGGAAAAATTCATTAGTCTGAGTGAGAATAATTTAATTTTATCTTACTTATCCTATAATATGTTTGCATCAAATTTTTGGAGAGAAGGTATAGAGAAATTATGTTCTATAGATGGTGCATTTCTCAAACAAGGTGAGTTTAGATGGTTATAAAGTGGAAAAGGAAATAATGTGATATGAGGTACATGAGATATGAAAATAATAATGCATAATTAAATTGGGCTTGAGAGAGAATAAGAAAGAATTTATTTTTTTGAGAAATCACCTCTAAAATGAAGAAATTGATGGATTAAGTGTCAAGTAATCATAATGAAGGGGGAAAGACATGAAAATTGGGAAATGGTGACATACATAATATATAAGGACTAGGGATGTTTCAAGACATATGGAAAGGGGAAATAGCTAGGGAAAGGAGGGAAAATAGGCTACAAATGAAAACAAGGTAATATAGTAGACAAAAGACTAAAACGAGTACAAAATAATGATATTAGAATTGTGTGGTATGTAATATTCATTATCACATTTTACTTCACTTTATTGGTATTATGACTTTCTTGGGAATATCAAATTATAATTTAAGAGAATAGAAAAGAATATAGATAATTATAAAAATATCAAGGATACATTTACCAAAGGAGAGATAGTAGTTTTTAAATATTTATTTATTCTTCATTCATGTACTTGATCTTGAAAATAATCAATATAGATTAGTCAATGTATGCATGCAATAGAAATGTAACAACATGGTAGATGGAAACATGTATAGGGAATGGAATATTAAAACTCATACACAAATCTATACAAGACTATATTAAATTATAAAAAAAATATATCATAAAAAAAATTGATCTAACTACTTGAGGAGATGTATGAATTTCAAATCCATAAAATAAATACATGAAAGAGAGGAATAGCATTAAAAATAAAAAAAATTATCTTTATTACTTGATTGAAAGTTCAACAAGCACCTTGATTTTTAGGTGTTGATGTCAAAGGCCCATAATTAACCTATTCAACATCCAAAGTGAGTTATAATAATACCATTCATATAGGTTTCAAATATTCACATGTAATATTTATATTTCATTACTAGTTATGTACCTCTAAAATCAAGATCATCATGTAATAGGGAGGTGGGGGACTACTACAAGTAGGCTGAGCATTGTGACCCTAAAATTTCATTATAATAATTATACTGATTTAGTTAATCTTATATTTCAAAATAAAATATAATAAATTGAATTAAATGAACTTGTTGATATTTACCTGATTATCAAAGCTGAATGTCTCACTCAACAAATCTTCTTTCATGACCATTTGATCCATTGTAGATGCATCTTGGGAACACACGTTTTGACTATCCCAAAGATCATAAATAGAGAGAAACCCGCAAGATCAACATATATGAGGTGGAACCCGACACTTAGAAGAATCACCTGAATCACCCTGTACTAGAGGCCAAGTATGTTGTATAAGAATTTGAGTGAGCAAGCTAATCAACTCTAATATATCTACATCAACACCCTCTAGTCTAACTCACTAGGCCTAGTTATGAGAAGGGGAAGATGATGTGTACCAGTCACCAAAAGTTTCTAAAGTTGATCTGGGACTAACTCGCTCTAGGGTGAATGGGTCCCAAGTTAGGGTTTTTCTGTAACTTTTGGGAACCTCTTCTATAGATATGAATCCTTAAATTTTCCTAGGTTTTAGGTTTGGAAAGATAGAAATAATTTCTATAAATGAACATCTATGAGAAGATGAAAAATTTGACAACTTTTGCAACTTTACAACTTTCTCCAATTTTTTTGCTCAAAATTTCTTCAAGCTTTCTTCCAACTAAATCTACAAATAAAAATCAAAAGGGAAAATTGTTTTATATTTGTTGAATGGGGGTCTTCCCTGGTCAACCCTATTTTGGTAATTAAACCTTAAAATGAAATGAAATATGAAATGGAAGGAATGATGAATGAACAATACAAAGTCACAACTCACCAAAACCTTGAATAAACCTTAGAATGTATATCTGTAATTTGCATGAAATGGCTTCAATGGATGTGGATCCTGAACCTTGAAACTTGACTTGAGATAATGCTTTGAATGCTTGAATGTATCATGAAACCTACATCATCATATGAGCTCCTGTTAAAAGGAATAGGACAACTGAGATGGTTAGGTGAATCAATTGTCACAAAATTCAAACACAAATCTTCAACACTTATTAACTTCACAACTAAACTATTCTATCATTAAGTATGAACATGAATTGCAGATAATAGAAAGAAAAATCAACACAATGAATACTATATTTTATGTGGAAAACCCAATAAGGGAAAAACCACGGTGAGGATTAACTCACAATATAAAGTAGTTCCAAAACTGAACATATAAGGCTCACTGCCCAAAATAGGACTCACTATCTAGATACAAAATCTCACTGCTTACAAGGAGGCTCACTACCTACAAAATTAAAATGAAAAAATGGCTTACAACCACAAAATGAATTGATAATACATACCTATTAAGTGTTGATTTAGTTCTGTCGATGCTTAATAAACTAACTTAATGCACTTCATCATCTTCACACTTTTCTCACTCACAGCTTTACAATCACTTCTACTTCTTCGCTTCTCAATCTTCAAACCTATCCAAATTATATATACTTGATCCATTTGCAAGAATAAATTAGATCAACCTAATTAGATGTATTCATTGTTTACCAAAAACACTAACTATTAGCTTCAAGCAATAACAAAAATATTTCCATATAAAAAAATGTGTAGCACACTTTATCGTGTCAACAAAAACCTAAGATAGGTCACACATATATCTGTGTAACAAAAATAATTCACCATACCACTACTTATTCATGAATTTAGCCAAAAAAAAGTAATCAACAAAATAATACTAATACACCATACTAGCACCAGAGCGAGAGAGATATTGAACATACATACTTTCAACACCCATAAACTGTTTCCCAAACTTGCAAGTATCATATATCAACCATGGAGGATTGTAGACCAAAATACCAAAGGCTGTAACCTATATACCACTTCAAATACTAAACCAAAATACTGGATCAAACACTAACTAAAACTAGCATCACAACTTGTATAACATGGTGACATCAATGACAACAAAAAAATTGTATAGTTAGCCATTCTTTTTCATTCTTCCAACAATCTCACCCTTTTTCATTGATGGCAACATGTGCCAAAATTTACAAAATACAACATTCTCTCCCCCTATCACTGTAACTATTTGTCACATGACTCTCTCCCCCTTTGACATCAATGGAAAAATGAAACCAAAAAATAGTATGTAAATGTTTTTACAAGAAAAATTGTATATGCAAGGAATTCTGACACTCCATCTCAAATATTCAAGTGAAAATGACAGTTTTGACATGAAATATTTTCTTGTACCTCTCTCTTATGATCAAAAGAATTATTTTCCAAGCAAGCATAATTGAATTCATCCTTGCACTCATACCATCCAATAATGATAATTGCGTAAAGGATGATGTTTGATTAGAAGATAGACACTGTCATTCACAATCTTCTGCATCAGAGAGAATTCTAGAGAGATGAGGTCCTCAACAATCTCTTTAACCAACCAATTGGTTTTAACAATGTCTTCTCTTTGCCTCTAAGAAATTAGAAACTCCACTTGCAATTCACCAACTCTTATTCTTTGTTTTCCATCCTTGTCATTGAAGAAATCAAAATTATTTACAATACTATTAATCTCAGATTCAATGGCTTCAATTCTACTTCTGAAATTGTCAATAGCTATTGGCTACCAGAGACAATACTGGTAGATGTCAGATATTTCTTTGACCCATTCTTTTGTCTCACTAATATGTTCATCTAACACTTGTTTTTCTTTGGTACATCTTCTCTCAATCATATCATTAAACTAATGTTCTCTCTTCAATAATCTCTTCTACATTATCCGGAAAAGAATCTAATACATCTAAAAATGAAATACCCATTTGAGAAAATAATCAACTAGTACATCATTAATTTTAAGTCTCTCAATCAAAGGGTATTCATTCCACATTTCACCAATCTTCTTCTTTTCACCCTTGTCTAGCATCATCTGTATATCCTATGAATCAAGGGAGTCAAATCCAAACATAAATTCTTCTTCATTCTTGTTTTCTTTCGAGACATGTATTACAATATTTTTCCTCTTTTTAGATTCTAGAGGAGACTCACCAATGATAACTTCCAACTTTTTCTTACCGAAGGATGAACCCACTTCAGTATGACTAGGTACTGAGATACCAAAGCACAAATTTGACTTTAGGGATGTAAAATATGTTCTTCAAACACTTACATTTTCTGCAAATGATTCCAAGTATCTATAAATTTGTTTTCCAATGGGAATACCAGATTCCCACTCAACATTTTCTCTTCCTAGTAGCAAGTTTAAAAGGTAAAAGGTCAAACACACAAGCAAAGATCCAAACTAAAAAGGATAGCCCTCAACTAACAACATTCAGACATTCTTAGTTAGGTTTTCAAGTAACAGGCTACAAAAATCAAACTGCTTGTTTTCCTCAACCATCATGTGTGCAAGATATATAACAATAGCCAAAGTCGAACCTTCACGATTTCTGAAATAGATTTTATAAGAAATGTCATATGCAACATACCTTATAGCGGAATCTGCAAGAGTTTTTATCAATAGAGCTCGAGGGTATTTTTCAATGCCAGTAAGTTCCTCTACATCTTTGTATTTCATGGTTTTCTTCCCATGGAGATATCCAACATTGCATAAATTAGTAATCACTTTGATCACTTCGTTCGTGATCAGGTATGGCTTGTCCAACATAATACTTTTGTTCTTGAATTGAATTAACAACAACAAGATTAATTCTTTATCAGCAAATTAGGGAAATTCTCCCCATAAATCTATGCCTAGGGTTTTTATGCTCTGTAACTCATTTTTCTTTAGTTGTACTTCCATTTCCTTCATCTTCCTATGATCAAATTCTTCCAATTCAACACCTTTCAACTTCGGTGGAATGTCAACGCTTAATCCTCTTTCCATTATCATGCTTATCTTTCTTGAATTTGCTATTGTTCAATAAAAACTTCTTCCTTTTCCCTTCTTCCCATTTGTAAACTAAGAAAAAATTCCAGAGTATTCGTAATAATTCCTTCAAATTACCTTAGAATTTCTTCACATTGCTTCGAGATCACTCCAAGATTCCTTTCAAACTCTTCAAGTTCTCAAGTGATCAAAAATATTTATGAATTTTACTTTATACACCATCAGTTTGCCCTAATTTACATTAAATGTGGTAGACTTCAAAAAGCTGCTAAAACCATTCTTCTCAACATAGAAAAACCCTAGTTTGATTTGAAAATTAGCATGCCAACATATTTTCTTCCGATTTCTTTTCCAAAACTTCTATTTATTCATTCTTCACAATACATCCACATGCCAACCTCTAACACCCCATTCATCCAGGGGGTTTGTTCAGTTTTCTAATAATGCCCCCCCTAAGACCATGCTAGGTCTAATTCCTAAAGGAATTGTCCTTACCAAATGAGGGCATAGACACATCAGTAGTTTTAGGTTCTTCTTCTTTCTTCCTCCATATCTTATTCATCTCTTGCTTCATCTCTTCTTTTTCAATTTTCTTTACTGATTCATTCTTCTCTATCAGAGCAGACTGCTTTCTCTTCTTAATTCTACAAACTTTCGAGATATGTCCAAGTTTGTTACAATTATAGAAAATAACACTTTTCTAATTAGTCTGACCTCCATTAACCCTCGATCTACATTCTTTGTGTCCAAATTTGTTATAGGTGTGATCCTAAATGTTAGTCCTACTCTAAAGATGCAAAATAACTAAATGCAATGAGGAAAAACACAAAGGGACACCTCAAGATTAGCCTAAGGAATGATAAAGCAAAGAAATGAGCTAAAATGAAGATTGTTAGATAATTATACCTTCTTTGTTGCTGAAACTCCTTGGTTGGCCCTTGATTTTGATTGCTTTGTGTGCTCCTTGGATGGCTCTTGATGTGGCTAAATGTAATATTTAACTATATGGTTGGATGAAAATGCAAATAGATAAAATGGATGGCTAGATGAGTGCACAAAATGACAACATTTAGTTGCAAAATGACTAAGTATTGTAAATGTCTTAGAGGAGGGGGTATTTATAGAAGAATTTGAATTCTCTAGAGAATTCAATGGTTGATATTTATCCAACAAGGCCAAGATGAAGGGCTAAGGTGAGTTGAGGACTCACAAGCCCTCACATTTTGACATGTGGAATTTGAAGTGGCTAAGGGTGAGATGATGTGTAGGTGATGTGGAACGAGAGTACATGATGTGGAGGAAGAACAAGTACCTTCCAGGTACCTTGGGAAGTGTGAATATTTTCTCAAAAAGGAGCTTCTTGTCCCCAAGTGAGAATGAAAGTGGCATTTGCGGAATTTTGGAATTCTTCAAAAATCTCAATAGGAAAAGAGAAAGTGGTTGGAGAAATAAATGTGAATTAAAAATTCACATTTTTAGGAGAATCTAATGGATAAGAGAGGGTCTCCAAAAAGGTGGGAATTGGTCACATGTGGATGAGGTGACAATTCAAATGTTCTAGAAGCCTTGGAAGGATAAAATGTGGATTAAAAATTCACATGAGGAAGAGAGAGGCCTAGGATGAATAAAAGTGAATTAAAAATTCACATGGGAAATAGGGTCAATGCCAAGAAAGTAAAATAAAAAGGTTGACTAAAAAGTGGTGCTAAAAGTGGCTAATGACTTTGATTAAGGTTGTACAAATACTCGATTAAGATAATTAATGGAAGATTAGAGGCAAGTGGAAAATGTAGGAGGATGTGACATTAATCCTTAATTAAGAGGATGCACATCTTAATCATGAATTAATTAAATTAATTAAAATTAGAGAGGGGTTATGGAGGATGTGACAAGGAGAGAGAAAAGAAAAATTTTAAATTGATTTTAATTCAGAAAGGTTAAAATGACTAAATTAAATAAATTGGTGTATTTATTTAATTTAGAGAGGAAAAAAGTACAAGATAAAGTGTTTAATTGTTAAATTAAATACTTTAAGAAACTTAGGCAGGAAGTGTAATATTAATTACATAAATTAATATTGACGGAATAGATGAATAAAGAGGTAAATTTGATTGTATGGGAGCGATCAAATTTGGATGTCTACATTTTACCCCTCTTCGAAATATTGTTAGAATAATAGTGTTTCAAAGAAAAATAAAATGTTGGTGATGAAGAAAGTGGTAGGGCTTGATGCCCTAGCATGAAAGAGGTTGAATAAGCTGCCCAAGCGAAGGGAAAAGGAGAGGGATGCCCCAATGATTTCCTCGAAGGGATGGAGGGAAAATGATAGGGTATGCCCCCTCGAGAGGGCAGTTGGGGAAGAAAAAGGGGCCCTGGATGACTTCTCAATAGAAAGAAATGGAAGACACCATTAGATAGAGCTCAACAAACTAAATAACTTTGACTTTTGAATGGAGTCAATTGGACACACGATTTGCAAATGGTTACCCTGGGAAAGAAAAGGATTAGTTGGGGGAAAAAAAAGTTAAATAAAAGGGAAAAAATACCTTTTATTTGGAAAAGAGGGGGAAAAGAAGGGTTAAAAGGTAATTTGAAGAATTACCTTATCTCATTGTTACTATAGTAGTTGAGAGAAGAAGAAAGGAGAGGAAGAGGAGAAGGAGCAACGATGCTGCAGGATTACGATTTGGAGATCATTCACCCAACAGATGAGGTACAAAGACACAACACCAACTTTGCAGTGCCCCGCTAGGTGAGTAATAAATTATCTTGTGTATTTTAAACATTTAGCATGTTTTAGAATAGTTAAATAAAAATGTAAAAGGTGGGTTTTATTGGCTGGGTGAAATAAAAAAATGGGTTGTTTTTTGGTTGGCTAGAAAAGGGATAAAAAAGGGCATTTAGAGGGGGTTGGGTAGGGCAGCCAGGAGGCGAATTCACCACAGACCGGGGCAGGTCCACCAAATAGTGGGGTATATCTACCCTGGCTAGGGGCAGAGTCACCCCAGCTCAAGGTGTATATGCCCCAGCTTGGGGTGAAGTCGCCTCGACTGGGGGTGAAGTCACCCCGGTTCGGGGTGTATTCGCCCCAGTAGGGGGCAGAGTCACCCCGACTTGGGGCGGCCCCACCCTAGCCATGGGGTGTAGATGCCCCGGCCGAGGGCAGAGTCGCCCTAGTTGGGGACAAATTCTCCCCAGTTTGGGGTGTATCTACCCTGGCTTGTGGTGCAAGCGCCTCGACTGGGGGCAGAGTCGCCCCAGCTAGGGATGGCCCCACCCCAACCCTAGGGTGCATCTACCCCAACTCAGGGTGGGTTCACCCCAACATGGGGTGGAATTGCCCCAACCTGGGGAAAATTCGCCCCAACTCGGGGTAGGCTTGCCCAAGCCTAGGGCAGTTTTTCTCCAACTCAGGGTGGAGTCACCCCGAACTAGGGCATATTCACCCCAACTTGGGGCGGAGTCACCCCGACCTAGGACGGATCTGCCCCAACTTGGGGCAGGTTCGCCCCGACATTGGGGATTAGTCATTTGGGATAGAAAGACAAGGTTTCCCTAATGAGGGAAAAATGTGGAAAAAGATGGAGAGAAAAACACAAAGAAGAGAGGGAAGCAAGAGATGTCCCAGGGTCAGGAATATGGTGTACTGATAATCAGGTAATATGGATGTAGGGTTTTGTGTAGTTATGGACACATTAGCGATAGTTAGAGGTATTGACAATGACCATAGCGCCCATGACCGGTGTCTATCATGCGGCCTTAGATCATGCGAGTTTATTGCACTTTCTATAGGTGCCAGTGATTAGGGCACATTGAGCGATGTTGATGGCCTTGATAGAGAGATGGAGCTTAGAGACGTTGACATTTTATCTGTCGACGAGGGAGATGATGGTGACATTGGAGGATGTACGGCACATCTTGAAGCTGTCGATAATGGGGGTATTGGTTAGTGATGTGGTATCGAGAGGGGCCAAGTTAGATCACACTATGGCAATGTTATTTGGACGTGAGGATCTACACCTACAAGGTCAATAGTTGGATCTAGATATATGTTTGATAGTGTACCAACCCTGCCATTATTTTTAGGTGGTCTGATTAGTGGGATACTATTACTAGATCATAGCAGGTGGTGTTGCAGTCTTCGGTACATGGAGGAAATTCAACATATTGTCAAGTGGCATGAGGGACAAATATCATGGTGTACCTATGTCTTAGTACAGTTGTACAAGGATATGCATGTGATTTGCTACCGGAATGCAGTGAGTTTGACACACACGACCCTTGTACAGGTGTGGGCATGGGATCATATTATGGTGACTAGACCTATTATGGTTAGGGAGGGAGATGAGGATGATAGGGAGTCGATGGCATGGGGGTATGGAGAGGTGAGGGGATAGATTTTTCGGTATGAGATTTCAAGAGATATGGAGGGATGGAGGAGGGTGATAGATTATTTGTAGGAGAGAGACATATTATGGTGACCATATATGTATTGACACTTTAGGGGATGGAGGGGGGAGGAGGAGAGGTAGAGAGGTTACTTTATGAGCTGTTGTGTCCTGATTGGGAGTCTTCTGCACATAGTGGAGATGCATTGACCAGACAAGGTGGTGAGGCAATTTGGAATGATATAGGATATTCCAGATGCACCCATTAGGTTTTGTCGACTCACAAGAGAGCAACCATGGGGGCCTAAGTTTAGAGCGAGGGAGGCTAGAGTGGCATGGGTGATGACGATGTAGCTACCTTACCCAGGGAGAGCTACTAGGGTGGAGGATGTAGGGGTGATAGTATGATATGACTGGTGGTGGAACAACCACCGATGGGAGAGGGTTACACCACTGGTGCCTATTGTAGGAGTCATAGGATTTGGATCAAAGGATGCATGCCAAGGGGCGAGAGAGAGCGGAGATAGGAGGAGACAGGCACAGAGGGGAGGAGATGGGAGAGGAACAGGACAATAGGAGGATGCAGAGGGTGTGGGTCAATAGGGTAGAGGAGGGGATGGGATGGAGGTAGTGGGACAGTTAGAGAGGAGGAGGAGGAGGAGGAGATAGAGGAGGAGGGCTAGGGTGAAGGTGGACATAGCAGGATTCATGGATGGGAGAGAGGCAGTATGATAGGAGTGTGGGATAGGCCTGGAGCCAGATGCAAGAGGACAGGATGAGCCAAAGGTGGAGATGATACACACAGTGGAGGGTGGAGCTATTTAGCAAACTGGTATAGGAGGTAGGGTGTGGTAGAGGAGAGTGTTGGTACAAGCTGAGCAAGGGGAGTTAGGAGGGGATGGATGGAAGGATGGAGCCCAAGAGGAGATGGAGGCTAGGAGTCAACCAAAGAGGATGGTGAGTAGGAGATGATTGAGGAGGGTGAAACTCATGATAGAGAAAGAGCAGATGGGAGGGGGTGGATAGCTGGATGGAGCCCGAGAGGAGATTGAGGCTAGGAGTCAATCATAGAGGATGGTGAGTAGGATATGATAGAGGGGGATGTAAATCATGCCAAAGTAGAAGGAGATGGGAGGGGGTGGTCAATTGGATGGAGGTTGAGAGGAGATTGAGGCCAAGAGTCAGTCAAAGAGAATGGAGAGTGGGAGATGACATAAGGGGTGCAGATAGTGATAGAGCAGGGGCCTCCCGTTGTAGAGATAGGCGAGAGTGAGGATGAGGAGGATCCAGAGATAGTCAAGGAGATTGATGAGAGTGGGGAGGCACAGTTAGCTACGGAGAGTTCAGGTTTTCCCTACTGTGGAGGACCTAGCGATTTAGCAAGAGCAGGAGTGTAGGGGGGGCGATGATGCTATGGGGATAGATGGAGATGTTCCAGATATGGATATTTTGCATGCAGAGCCATTGGCGATGGTTCTTGCCATTACCTTAGGAAATCTTATTGCTCAATAGAGAGACACTACGAAGAGTCTTCAAATTACAAATTAGAGGTTGAGGATAGGGGAGGTAGAGGTGATCAAACTCAGAGTTGAGCTATTGAGAGTACTAGTAGCAGGTCAGAGAGATTATGGACTTATGGTTGACCTCTTAACCACATAGGTAGAGGTGATGGGGAGGGAGAGAGAGAGAGACTACAAGTTATCATATAGGGGATACATGATGAGTTGGCTACTATCAGTTTGGACCGTGATAGACTACAGGAAGAGATTGTTATATTATAGGCCAAGGGGGAGTCAGGGGGGATGACAGATCATGTGTCAGTAGACATTGGGTAGCAGATGGATGATCCTCGGTGGGAGTAGGATGAGCTACAAGATAGAGTGCATTTTTTAGAGAAAACAGTTGGAGATATGGGGTTGATGCAAGAGAGAGAGAGGTAGGCAAGGGAGTAGGCCTGTATTATGCAGGCAGAGAGAGATGTAGCACAAGTGCAGGTGAAAGTAGTGGAGGAAGAGAGGGATGTGGTGCAAGCACAAGTTTAGGTGTTATAGAGTGAGAGAGAGTTGGTAGAGGCACAGATACAGTCTCTTCAGAGGAGAGAGGAGGCAGTTTCAGAGGTATCGTCACTACAGAGAGAGCGAGATGTGGAGGTTTTGAGAGTATAGGAGCTTCAAAGGGATAGGGATGCAGCGGTGGCTTAGTCACAGGCTGTACAAAGGGAGAGAGTTGCTATAGAGATATAGATGCAAACACTGCAAGGAGAGCGAGATGCAGCAATGGCTTAGTCACAGGTCACACAAAGGGAGAGAGATGTTGCAGAGATATGGATGTAGATGTTGCAGGGAGAGCAAGATGCAGCAGTGGCTTAGTTGCAATTAGTGCAGGTTGATGATGTGATAGGGATAGATACACAGGGGTTACAGGGGAGAGGGCTGCGGCAGTGGCTAGGGCAGTGGCTACCGAGGAAATGAGAGATCATGTTCAAGCAGAGATGGCGTAGTTATGACTATCCCAGGAGGCCTGGGAGTAGGAGAGGAGATTGATCACTAGAGATCAGGATAGGTATTGTCACGAGTGAAATTCCACTTGGGTCCAAGTTGCTAAGCAAGAGAGGAATTTGAGGGAGGTAGGATTTTGGATGGCCACATATTACCATGCAGTTTCAGACCCGACACAACAAACATTCCAGTATGTTCAGTAGACACCACAGATGCCAGCGCCATCCCAGTCGTTGGGGATATGGACCCGAGGTTTTAGTGATTCATCGGGTGTTTCACCAGGTAGGATATTAGTACCTAATTCACCACAGAGATCAAATGTGGGTAGCTCATTCAGGAGATGATAGGTTACTGAGTTTTTGACAGGTGCAGGGTGGATGGATAGGCCATAGTGATAGTAGTTATTTACAGGTCCTTGTGCTTGTATTTTGATCTTGATGATTTTTTGTACTTGATGGTTATAGATGACATTGATGAAATTATTATGATATTATCTATGTGATAGTCGTGATTTATGAGATGTACTTTGGACTTTTGGTATATTTATATATGATACATGAGAGCCCTTATTGACACCATGTTCATGTGTTGGATGGATGAGCATGTTTATGCATTTTTGGAATTTGGATGATTTTATTAATGCAAATATTCATATGGTGATATGACATATGCATATGCGATATCTATGATTACTTATGTGTATGGATGCCTATTTGATTTATTGACATGTATGTGTATGTTTATGATGGCTTTTTTATGAAAGTTTTCTATATGCAGGACATGATGTATTATGAGTCTAACACTTTGTGATGCAGGTTGCCATGTATGCATGGATCTAACATGTTGTGATGTAGATGGTGATGTATGCATGGATCTAGCACGTTGTGATGCAGGGGGCGATGTATGTGTGGTTAGTAGAATGAACCTAATATGTGATAATGCTCTTGTAATTTATAGTGAATTAATAATGTAAATAGTAAGTGAAAGGAAATAACACATGGTCATAAGTGCCAATAAGGACTCACATGATAATGGAAGATGGGTGTGTAGTGATTGTGGAAAATGGGTGTAATTTGGCACCTATCAAAAACTTTTAGTATCCTGAGAAGAGTGGGAGAGAGTGGGGTTAAGTATTTGCACAACAAAAATATAGGCTGAATGGAATGCAACAGATGATGAAATGCAATCCTAATATAATTTTCCATCTTCGGAGCACTGATTTTTTCTATAGCATAAGACACTAAGTTCCAAGGTATAGACAACCAAGGCGAGTTAGTACCTAACACATGAAACAAACACACAAACAAGAGGGCTATCCCAACACCCCAAAGTAGTGAAAACTTTGGTTGGGCTAGGCATTGGGATAACCACAAACACAAAGTAATGCCCCAATGTAACACAAGATCATAGGGATCTTGGTGGGTACTACGTGGGACAACCCAGCAAACAACAACAATAAAATATCAAGATATGCACCTATGTGAACCAGCAAAAACACACCATAATATGATAGATTATGGTGATCTCAACTAATTGTAATAGGAAGCTCAAATGATAAACAAAAACCAAAAGTATTAAGAGATCACAATTAAATTTCAAACGTCCCTTGCCATAGGATCAAGAGGATGGATGAGATTGATAAGGTCTGTTAGGAAGGATGCATCCTGTTAAGACTGATGATGGATACTAAACTAAAAGATCAATATGACATAGGATATTCATAACTGATTGGATTTTTAGATGCTAGTAGATCTCATTTGTTAACAACTAGCTAGAGAAGGGCATAGCTTAATGGCACAATGCAAGACATACGACTGATACATCCTACAAACCTAGGGGCTCGGGGCCCAATTAGAGATTAGCCTTGCCTACATGAAAGTGCAGATCCCTCATAGTTCTTGAAAGGACTATGGATAAAGTAGAAAGAAGACAATGGGGACCAATGATGAATGACAAAAGACATGACACACAAATTCCCTAGGGGAGGATCAAATGATCAACCTTGCCTATGTGGAAGTGCAGGGGCAATGTAGTTTGGAAAAGACAAATGACAACCGACCATAGACAAAAGTGAAAAGGAGGTGATGAAGATAGATGATGGATGACCATCATGGGATGGTAAAAAATTCCCCAAGGGTAGGTCAAATGAACAGCTTTGTCTACGTAAAAGTGTAGGGGAAACATAGTTCGACAAAGGACGAGAAGACCAACGTGTTAGGATGAGATCTAGATGGAGACCAACACAATGGATGATCCTATATGATGACACAAACCAACCAAAAATTAGACGAATGACATAGGATCAAAGTGGGATAATGAAAATCTTAGGATAAGGGATATCCAATGCTCAATCAGAATATACCAAGCGGCCAAGGATAGGATGGGAGAGGGTGTTAAGATAAGATGGATGAAGTCATAAAATAATTAGGACGTAGGGTAGATAATGATTAAGCCCTTTACAGATGATGCCTGTTACTAGGTTTTCACCACCTGTACTTATCCAAGGCACCACCAAAAGTGGTTTTCACCATAGGATGAATTTATTTCTCTTTACTATTTTTGGATTTTTTGCTGATTTTTTCTGATTTTTTAATTTTTTAATTTTTTATGCAGTTAGGGTTACCAAGAAGATTTAGGTGTAGAACCTCTTTAGATGCATGATATTGATAGGTTCTTCAAGGGGCTCTCCTTCAAGGGTAGCAAGTCTATATGCCCCAGATCCATATTTAGAAGCTATGATATAAGGACCCAACCAATTTGCTTAAAATTTCCCTTTCTTATCGCAGTCCTACTGAGTACACCGGTTCTCTTTAAGGACTAGTTCACCAATCTGGAATTGTCAAGGATGAACCTTCTTGTTGTAGTTACATATGAGGTGGTTTTGGTAGGCTTGCAAATGATCATAGGCTTTGATTCATTTTTCATCTGGTAACTCTAGTTGTGCAAGTCGTGCAACACGAGCATCTTCCTCACTGAGAAGATTCTTTAGGGAAATCCTCAGCAATGAAATCTCAACTTCAATTGGCAAGATGGATTTTGCACCATACACTAAAGAATAGGGGGTGGCGCCCATAGGGGTATGGATGGAAGTGTGATATGTCCAGAGGGTGGGATGAATATGGAGGTGCCAACCTCGACCAGTGTTATTGACAACTTTCTTGAGGATGCGGATAAGGGTCTCGTTGGTTGCTTCTGCCTGACCTTTACCTTGGGGGTAATAAGGCATTGACCAATGATGCTGGATATGAAAGGTGTGAGAGAGATTTTTCATGGCCTGGTTTTTAAAAGGTCTTCCTTTATCAGAGAGGATGGTGGATGGAATACCATATCTATAGAGAATATGGTAAAGGATGAATTTTGAAATTTGAGTACCAGTGATCTGTGAGAGTGGCATTGCTTCCACCCACTTGGTGAAGTACTCAGTAGTAGTAATTATGAATGTATGGACATCAAAATATGGTGGGTAAATCTTTCCAATCAAGTCAAAACCCCATTGAGAGAAGGGCCATGGTGCTAGGAGGGGTTGAAGGTCCTGTGCTAGAGCATGAATCAAATCTGCATGTTGTTGGCAAGGAAGGCATTTCTTCATGAATTCAAAAGCATCATTTTCTAATGTAGGCCAATAGTATCTAGCTCAAAGAATTATTTTGGCCAAAGCCATACCATTTGAATGAACCCCAAAAAAACCACTATGTATCTCCATTAGTGTAGTATGGGCTTTAGTCTCATTCAGACATCTAAGGAGGATTCCATCATACCCACAAAGATAAAGTGTATCACCAACAATAATGTATCAGGAAGAGTAGTGAATGAAGGATTTTCGTTGATTATGTGTGAGATCTAGGGGGAGAATATTATCATGCAAATAGGTATATATGTCTTGGTACCATGGGGATGTGGGACCCACAATGTTTCACACCATGTCAGTCTCAGGGATATTATATGCTAGGATTAAAAGTTGTTCCACAAGCAACTCACTTTGTTTGATCTTTAGGCATGTCAATTAGGGAGCCAATAGTAGCCATTGCATCAACTGCTTTGTTTTGTGCTCTGGGAATTTGGTCAAATTGTATGAAGGTGAAATATTTCTTGAAGTCATCCACTATGCATTTGTATGGTAACAACTTATCATCTTTTGTTAGGAATTCATCATTAACTTGCTTAATGACCAACAATGAATCACCAAAGACTCTAAAGTGAGTTATGTGCCATTTCTTTGCAATTCGGAGGCTTATGAGGAGGGCTTTCTACTCTACTATGTTTTTGGTACATGGGAATTCTATCCTAAATGATTTTGGAATGTAGTCACCTTGAGGGGTAACCAACACAATCCTTGCGCCTGATCCATTATGAGTATATGAACTGTCAAAATACAATATCCAACTAGGTGTTTCTGTAACTGTGAAAACTTCATCATCTAGAAATGTAGTGACTAGAGGATAAGCATCCACTATTGGTGCTTCAGCCAAATGATCAGCTATGACTTGTCCCTTTATGGATTTGTGATCCACGTACTCTACGTCAAATTCACTTAGGAGCATGACTGAATTAGCCATGCGACTATTCAAAGTGGTTCTAGATAACAGGTACTTTAGTGGATCAATTTTTGCTATTAATTTCACTAGATGGTTGAGCATGTAATGTCAGAGTTTTTGTGTATTGAAGACTACTGCAAGGCAGGATTTCTCCATGGGTGAATAGTTTAGTTCATAGCCAACTAGTGTTTGGCTGATGTAGTAAATTTCTCTTTCCTTTGTTGATTCATCATGTTGTGCCAGCAATGCCCCTAGTGCGACTGAAGTGGTAGAGATGTAAAGTAGGAGGGGTTTCCAAGGAATGTATGCCATTAAGATGGGTGGATGAGCCAAGTATTCCTTGATCTTATCAAAACCTATTTGACACTATTGGTTCCATCTAAAGGTGGAGTCTTTTTTTTAGGAGATGGGTGAATGATTGACACTTATCTGCAAGCAGGGATCTGAACTGGTGGATGGATTGCAGTTTCCCTTGAAGGCTTCTCAATTGTTTCAGATTGCACGGGGGTGGCATATCTAGAATAGCTTTCACCTTAGTAGGATCTAATTCAATGCCCCTTCGAGAGACTATGAAACCCAACAATTTCTTTGGCGTAACACCAAAGACACTTTTTTGGATTTAATTGCAACTTGTAATGTTCCAACCGTTTGAAGATATTTTTTAAGATGACAGGATGCTCAACTCGAGTTCTAGATTTTCCTAGTAAGTCATCGACATAATTCTCCATGATGATATGGATGAGGTCATGGAAGATGATACTCATTGCCCTCTAATATGTCACCCCCGCATTTTTGAGACCAAAGGGCACAACATTGTAACAGAAAGTACCCCAAGTTGTTGTAAAATCAGTTTTGTGTTGGTATTCAGGTGCAATTTGGATCTAATTATAACTAGAGAAACAATCCATAAGGGATAACATCTCATGTGTAGTAAGGTTGACCAACATGTCAATATTGGGCAACGGGAAGTCATCTTTTTGACAGGCTTTGCTAAGGTCTCGAAAGTTTGTGCAAATCCAAATGTTTCCATTTGGCTTAGCAATAGGTACTATGTTGGAGATCTAATTAGAGTAATCAATGGGTCTGATAAAACTAGCATCTAGTAGTTTCTCCAATTCCTTCTTGACTAATAATGCTACCTATGGATGAATTTTTTAGAGTTTTTGCTTGACAAGCTTGGCATTTGGGCGAACATCTAGATGATGAACTACTAAAGCAAGGTCTAAGCTTGCCATGTCTAAGTATGACCAAGTAAAGTTAATGATACCATCTTGCAGTAGCTGAACAATGACTGAATATTCTTGCTCTGATAAAGATTTGGCCACATAGGTAATCTTAGGGTTTTCTGCAGTACCCAGATTAACTTCTTGAGTTTCTTCAATTAGGATGGATGACCATGTGGATAATTGAGTTCCCACAAGGGGAAGATGAACATCTCCATCCTCTAGCACCTCTTCAAGGTTTTCACTATCAGATGTGTCATTTATTTTTACTTTTTCTAGGTCAGGAACTGCCTTAGGGAGGTTTTCACTAGATGACCATTTTTTTTTTCTTTTTTTTTTCTTTTTTTTGACTGGAGTGCTCATCCTCCCCCAATCCCATGAGGTTGACATATGTATCCAATGATATATTGGCATGTGTTCTATCACGTAGGTCCCAATCAATGAGTTTAAGATGGCGAAGGGATAGGCTAATGGTACAAACAGATAGGCATTCCAACATGGATGACAGGTTTGTGTGATCTACATCAACGTATGCATGTATGATGGATTCTTCCTTGGGTAGGTCTTCCAATGGACCATCATCCATAGTAACACTATTAGAATTTTTAGATGATGTTACAGGGACTTTCTGCTTGCTATCGTATCTAAGGCCTATATTCCTTGGTAGCTTTGATACATCAATAGGTTGCAACCACCCCTGTTCTTCCTTGCCTAGGCCCCTGCCTTGGTAGTTATGATTTTCTATGAACTTAGCTGACCAAGGGTATGCTTCTTGGAAGTATTCCTTTAGAGGAGGATCTGATTGGGGTTTTGCATGGTATACCCACTGACTGATATCTTCTTCTGGTGCATCTATCTTTATACTAGGAGACCTAAAACTGGTAGTGGGGATGTTCTTTGCACTGAAGGTGATAATTTTTTCTTCCTTTGGAGTAGCATGTGAAGGTTTCCCATACACATGAGGGAATGATGGCATGGTTGCTACATTTAGAGTAGTATGCACTTCATATTCACCACACCTTGTCAATGATCTAGACTTTTGTGACTCTAGGATTGGTATCAGAAGATGGGGTGGCTATTGTGGTGGATGATGGATTGACGGGTGATGAATGAGATGCCCCCATTTCAACACCAGGACAATAATTTAAATGGGGAAATGATGCTTCTAAAGTGCAACAATATTCAAATGGTTGTGGATTGGCATAAATGGTGGCTTCTTGTCTATTAAATAGGAATTTTAGGCATTGATGGTACATGGAAGCGACAACTTGCATAGTGTGGAGCCATGGGCGGTCAAGGAGGAGATTATATTGTAATTCTAGATCTAGGTCATGGCATGTAGTGTACTGAATGACAAGTCCAAGCTAGATAGGAAGACTAATAATTCCTTCAGAATTTCTCTTTGCATTATCATAAGCCTTGATCATGATGATTTGATTACTTAAATCTGCTTGAGTATACCCTACCTGTTTAATGAATTTCAAAGTACATAGATTGAGGGCAGAGCCATTATCTACCAAGACCCTTTTTATTTTATGACAGGCAACTAAGACTTCGATGTGCGAGGGACGGTTGTGATTGGAATCAATATTTGGCATGTCATTCTGACTAAAGTGTAGTTGATAAGATAAAGCTAACTATCCTACTAATGCCTGAAAATGTTTATGATCGATGTCATTCAGTATGTGAGTTTCTTGTAAGGCTCTGTTGAGTATTTCCTGATGTACGGGAGAAGACTTAAGCAAATCTAAGATTGAGATATGAGCGGGAGTCTTTCATAAGTGATCAAGAATGCTATACTGAGAGTTTACAGGATTTGATTGGATGGACGTGGAGGCTGCAATGACTGTAATGTGGGATCATCGAGTGGTAACAACACATTGAGGATATTTAGCTTTAACATGTATCATAGACACATAAGGTTCTACCTGCTCAATGTAATGGACAATACCATCATAATTGTAAGGTACATTCTTATAGCTTATGTTGTTTGTGTTGTTGTCCTGGGGATTATTGTTGGAGGTACTCGCACCTTGGTTATGGTTGGGGAAGGCATTTTGATATTTCTGTAATTGAGCATTGGATGATGAAGCTTGACTGGTGTCAACTTTGATATCTCCTCGATCAATAGGATCTTGGACATAGTTTTTGAGACCTTGGCGCTTATTCAAAGTGTTCCCTTTTATCTTATGGAATTCATAATATTCATTCTCCCTAAACTAGGTTGGTTTTGGTTTGGATTCATCAAGCGGTTTGGTGACAGGGTACATGATCGGATAGTTGAGCTATACCAACTTATTAAAGATGATGCTCAAGGGTTCTCCTAATTGAGTACACTGGTGTTTTCCATTCCCTTGGATGTTCTAATTTGAATGTTAAGGAGGACGAGATGCCCCCTATGGCATGGATATGGCATTAGGTACAGATGATGGTTTCCTTTGGGATGTGTTAGCCACTTGAACATGTTTGGTGTCAGTGAAACCATCATTCACTGTGTTTTTTTTCTTGTTCCAAAAGCGTGACTTATCGCCAGATTGCCTTTCTCTATCATGGTTATGTATCTTGATGTGCCCTTTGGAAATCAGGGCACATTCAAGGATGGGTCCTTTTTCTACTATTTCAGTGAAAGTGGTAAAACAGTGCAACCTAAAATTATGATCCATGACGGGATGTGAGTTCTCCACAAAGAGAGTGACCATATCTTTCTCTTTGAGAGGGGTTTCCATTTGGCTTGCTAGTGCACGCCACCTTTGAAGGTAGCTAGCAAAGTTTTCACCTTCATGTTGCTTTTCTTTGAGGAGATCCAAGGTATCAGTGTCCTCCAAATTGAAGGAGAAGTAAGAAACAAATTTTTCTAAAAGATCTGCAAAGGATTTTATGGACCCTCGTTCTAGACCCATGAACCATTCTAAGGCATTACCTGTCAAGATTCGTGGAAAGAATTGTAAGAGGTAGTTGTCATTGTCCATAACTTCTTGACATTGGGAGTAAAACTCTTGCAAGTGGGCTTTTGGATCTTTGTTTCCATTTTATCTGTCAAAATTGGTATCTCAAAGTGATTTGGGAAGGGAATTAGTGAGATGGATAGATCGAATGGATAGGGACATATATCTTCGAATCTAAAGGATTATTTTGTCAAGGTAGGTGGATTGGATGGATAGGGATGATAGGATGATTGTGGATCTTGTTGTGATAATGTTTGAAGATGGATGCAAGGATTTTGATAATGAGAGGATGGTGTTCCCTGTTGATGTGTAGGGGGTGTTTGTTGGTAAAGAGGTTGTTGTTGTGAGGTATAGTATGGATTTGGTTGATAACAATGTGTGGCCGAATGTTGGGGAGTTTGAATGTGATATTGTGGATTGGTTTGTTGGTGTTGAAGGTATTGTTGTGATTGTTGGGAGGCCACATAGGGCGGTTGTTGTTGGAATTACTGTTGATTATGATAGTAATAGTGTTGAGGAGGTTTTTGTGATGTCAACTGTTGTGTGGGCCGAGATGGGATGTTGTGGTTGTGGTATGAGTGAGAGGTCAAGATGGATTGCCTTGTGATTGGTATGGTGGTTGTTGTGAAGAAACCAAAGAGTTATGCAGGGGTTGTTGCTGATGAGGTGGCTGAGATAACATAGAAGTGTTCTATAAAGGAGGTTGTTGGGTACCACCTAGAGAATTTGGTTGGGACGTGCCTTGTGGAGGTAATTGAGATGGTAGGTTGGATTGATGAGGTTGTTGAGATGTATATGGAAGTGGTGGTAGATTTTTGTTCCCAGGAGGTGGAAGCAATGTGGTAAAAGGGGTGCCCCCAGTGTTGACGGGAGGTTGACTCGAAAGAGGTGGTGTTGTTAGCATTAATAGTGTAGGTTGTGGAACATTTTGCGGAATACCGTAAGCGAAAGGATTATTGGGATTAGGCACTTGAGGATCCCCCATGACTGAGATTGGAGCATGTGGGGGGTGGTTAGCATGATAAATAATAACATTTCCAAATTCAAGTTGATGCCAACCCTCAACTAGAGGAACATTGGGGATGTATGAACCATCTGGTGCATTTTTTGAACCTTGGGGTATATTAGATGTGGAGCTCCTATATTTGGATAAGTCAACACCTGATGGAGGTTTGACACCCTTTTCAATTAGGTGGGCTAAGATTTCTTCCCTGTATTTTTCGAACAGACGATTAGTCATTTGTACATTGGCAGGATTATTGAAATGTTCCTCAAGTGTGAGTTTGGGTTGATTATCCATACTCTCTTCACCATGTGGTGAGTTGTTCTGATTTTCGGTGTTGGAGTGTGATGAAGTGCCATTATGAAGATCTTGGGGGATGTTGTTAGGATCTTGAGCAACATTTGCACCATTGTTAGGATTTGTGTTGTTAATAAGATCTTGAGACACGTTTGCTTGGGAATTTTGACCTTGTTGTTGTGCCATTTGTTTCTTGACTTGTGACCTAGTTTGAATGGGCATGCAAATGTGTTATGGGCGGATTATAAATATGTCTTTGATGAATGATTTGATTGTGATTGGATGAGATTTTATTTTGATTGGATGAGATTTTATTTTGATTGGATGATATGGGATTCTGATTGGATTTTGATTGGATTTTGATTAGGTTTTTTATTGGATTAGATTTTGATTGGGTAAATTGGATTGGATTGGGTTTTTTTTTATTGGATCAGATTTTGATTGGATAGATTGGATTGGATTGGATTAGATTTTGATTAGATCATATTTTTATTGGATAGATTGTATTGTGTTGATTGAATGGATGTGATTGGATTGATTAAGTAATTGGATAAGTGTGACTAATTTGATCAAATGATTAGGTTTGATAGATTTGAATGATTGGATGGGTATGATTAGATGATGAAAGATCTGAGGGGCCTTGAATTTAGTTGAAGAAAATTACCCTTAGAAAAAAGGATTCATGGCTATTGTCTCTCCTTGTATGTGTACTATGAGTTATGAGTGAAAGTAATCCAGTAGTTCTTTCATTTGTCTCTATCATTTCCTGATAGATGTTTAGTTTCATGCCTACTTATTGATTCAATGAATTGATGTAAATACTTGTGTGAGATTAATAACTTATAAGAACTAGGTGCTAGGATGAATATAAGTAGTAATAATCATGAACGCCACAAAGAAATGTTGTAATGCAAGATTTCTTGAGGTTATAGATGTTGTTGTTTAAATTGTTATCAAGTCACATAGAGTGGTATGGACTTCGTGCTTGGGATAAAGGCACTGTTTCACGTAGAATATTTGTGGTTCATTTCTAGTGTTGATTCATTAGCTACTCAATCTTTAAATCATAGAATTTCAAATGGATACTATTGTTGTTTTGTGTTAAATTTTCACCTTCTCATGCTCAATATATATGACATTGATAAATAAGCTACCGACTTATTTGATGCATATTATTGAATGGTTTTATAAGAGATATCTGTTACTAGCAATATATTTTATTGTAATTATGTAAGGTGTTTAAGTATACATTGTGGGATCACCCTCCCGGGTTTCACAGAGCCAAAAGAGTAGGAATAGAAGTCTTGCAACCTCTATTCATTCGTTGCCCAATCCCTTTAGAAATACTGATATTTGGAAATGGAAAAATCCATAGGCATATCTGGAGATCATTTTGGTTCTTAACAAATAACCAAAAAGCCACATCATAGATCCACACTCATGAGCATAGATGGGCTAGTGGTAGTGGGCTATCCACACCTCCCACACAAAGGGGGACCACCATTGTATGGTTATACCCCAACTAGAAAACTAGAGATCCAAGTGATGATTTGATGTTTATGTTCGTTCATTATGATTTTATCTTTATGTATGTCCTTTATATATGATGATGTGTACTGATACTTATTATGGTTTCTATCTTGCACAGTCAACACAAGAGTGGTGTGAGCTTTACCATCGAGTGATGATTGAGATAGTGCCTCCACTATGCATAGAGGATGATACACTCCTATATTACAAGCCCCCACCCTCTTTGGGGCAACATGTCGACCTCTTCGAGTTAGTCACAAGATTAGGTGCAACATACGAGAGTGCCACTAGTCATGTTGACTGGCTTCTAGTAGAGCTTTCAATAGTCTGAGCATCTTGAGGTCCTACTAACAATAGGATGGAAGATTCCCTATGAGTAGAGATCTTGAGGATATAGGAGAAGCTTTATAGGGTACAAGAAGAAAGGGAGAAAATAGATCGAGAGCATGTTGAGGCACTCATATGAGAGGAAAGATCAGTTGGACTAGTAGAGGGCTTATGAGAATTGTCGAGTAGATTATGATCACATTCTATTTTATTGTGATAGTCACAAGCACCGCTAGCCCCGAGGGGTCTAGCAGTCATAGAACTTACTAGCATTGTATTCAATGATAGATGTACTTAAAATTATGATGAGATATATGAGTATTTATGTTTATGTTTTTATGATATTATGTTGAATTAAATTTCAATGTGATTTATTAATTATCCTTTGAAAGAGTGTTTAATAAATATCTCCCTGATTTAATGTTTATGTGATGATACTACGTTGTGATGAAGTATGCTATGTTAAATTAAATGCACCTATGATCTAATGACATTAAATGCATATAAGGATCTAAGTTAACATAACACACCAGATTTTATTTTGAATAGTATATAAATTAAATTAATAATTCAAGCTAACTGAACAATCACTTTAGATTCTATCACACACTAACATCATTTTTCCAAGAATGAAGCAATGCAAGATAAAATAGAATACCATCTACCTAATCTAACAACACTACTTTAACACAGTATTTAAAAGAGGGGATGGTATGTGTAATACTGATGCAAATGCATGTCATTGATAGGTTCTTTTAGAGGTGTATCATCCATTTCTAATAAGATGTAGTCTTCAGACCCATAGTTTTCATTAATTACATAAGGTCCTAACTAATGGCTTAGTTTTCCTTTTTCATTTGGAAGAGAATTGACATTAGGCTAATTTTCATATAACACTAAGTCACCTTTACTAAATAAATAATGGATGACATTATCATTATAAATAAATTGCATTCATTTGGAATAAGATTTGAGATGCACAACATTAATAACTGTTCATCCAGCATTTCAAGTTGATGCAAATCATTGTTCTTTATAAGTAGTATCATCAACAAGTCCTTTAAGAGAAATTCACGGTGAAGGAATCTCTAACTCCAAGGGCATTATTTATTTAGCACCATAAACAAGGTTATAAGGAGTGTTTCTTGTAGATGATCTAATTCTTGTTACGATAATCCCACAACACATAGGTTAGTTGAGTATGCCAATATTTGTTACGTTTACTTACTATTTTTCACAGAATTTTCTCAAGAGTCTTGTTAGTTGATTCTACTTGTCCATTTGATAATGGGTAATATGGCGTCAAAAAGTAATGTTGACTATGAAATGTTTCCAAGAATGTCTTTATGTCATTATTCTTAAATGGAGTTCCATCATTCAAAATAAATATAGAAGGAAGACCAAAGCAAGCTATAATGTTTTCTAGTATATAATGACATATAGAATCAATTGTTATGGAATGAAGAGTAATAGCTTCCACCCATTTTGTTAAATAATTGGTTGTGTTTTTCCTTCTACACACACACCCCACTCAGACTAGGGACCCCCTCTTTCATTTCTCTTTTGCTAGGTTAGTTCCCATTTGCATTAGTTTTTGTGACCCTATTTAGAGCTTAGGTTAATTATGTGCCTTCAAAATTTTCCAACTCCATCATGCCCAAGTTGTTTTCTAAGGTTTTAGGAGGTTTTGGGAATTTTTTAAAAATTTACTGCGGGTTTCCACCCTATGGAAGCCACTCCATCTTTTTTTGTCTACGGGTTTCTTCCTGTGGAATTCTGTTTTTGCTCTATCATTTCCTATGGTATTCTCCCTACGTCTTTCCACAACAAAATTTTTGTATAGTGCTTCCACACTTTGTTTTCTTGGTGGAATCTTCCCTTGCAGATTCTGCTCATTAGGTTTCTACATTCCTCACCTACCTCATGCATTTTTATACCCTACAATTAATTCCATAATCAATGGTTGATTTTCTATAAATAGGTCCTCCCAACACATCAATTTCACCCACATTTTCTTATTTTGAAGAGTGAAGGAGATTGTTGTTCCTATAGAAGAGCTTGAAGGTTGAAACAATGACCATCTCCTCAATTTGTGCTATAAAGGTAGGTGTTTAAACTCCCTTTTCACTACTGTATAATAAAATTCACCAGGGAATGTATGTTTGGGGTTACAAAATCATCTAAATTTGTGAATTTAAGTTTAGCTGATAACATTAAACCATAAGACTTAAAGCCTCTAAGTGATGTAATGGAAGAGGTCTTCCATCAAGGAAATCAATTTTTGAGGTGTCATTCTTGAATGGAAAGAACACTAACTTCCCTTGAATCCCTCCTTCTCGTGAATATGTCCATTGTGTTTAAAAAGAGAAGTCTTAAAACCATGTAATTAACACTTATAGCTTTTCTCATGTAGAGTCCCATAGGTGGAACACTGTCCAACATCGGCTGTTGACTATGGCTGAACCTTTTTGACTTCCCACTTGTAGTATCCACACTAGTCGTTTCCACCAATAACATATATCATGACTTGAATTTTGAAATCACTAAGTCACTAGGTGCATGTACGAAATTGTTTGTGGGACTTCAATCATGGAATGCCCCATCATGATGGTCATTATTTACAGTGGAGTGATAATTGCTTCCCCATCCATGGCTTCCACACTAATCACCTCCATGAGCATCACACCCACTCAAAACATTATAAATTAATGAATCAACAAACTCATGCAGGTCCACCCTTGTGGGTCACTACCTGCAAGAGGGTGTTCAATAAAGGCCATTTCCAAGTGGCAACACTCTAACAACTCCTTTCCTTGCAGACCCTACCCTTATCATCGTTGCTAAGTTTTCCAACATGCAATTGAGAAATTGTTCAAGTCATGAGGCCCTGCAAAGATTTCCTCACAAGTTTTTGTTTGCATAAATCCATCCCTCCTTAGCCATTTTTAATGGTGAAGCCATGATGGCTTCCCACCCTGTGGTCTCTATAATTTTCATTTCTGCTATCCCCTAATGATATCAAATGAGAGAAAAAACCTAAGTCAAGAGACTTCACAAGTTTCACCTTGCAAAACTCTGACCGTAGAATATTACCCTCCTCACGCCATCATCCAATGACAAAATAATGGTAGCCTTCCACTCAGCAGCTTCCACTCCTATGACCCCCACACTCACTCAATTGATGACGTAGGAATAAACTTAAATTATTTCACCATGACCCTTTGAGCAAAAATAAAAACTATAAGTTAAAATTCCCTTTACGGGTATTAGCCTACGAAACTCCGCTTGTGGATTTCTATTATCCTAAAGTTGTCCTACTACCACAAAATTATTGATGGCACTTACATGAGTAGCTTCCACACCTGAAATTTCTACAATTAATGAGGTGATGAAATTTTCAAAATAGATGATCGAGCATGACTCTTCATGATTTCCCACATGCATCAAAAATATTTAAAACAATATTGACCAAGTAAAATTCCATTGTGGGTTTTTCCTTACAGAATGTTGCCTATCTTAATATGTTGTTCAATGACAAAACTCAAAAGGAATTCTGACTAGTAGTTGTCACGCCATCAATCTTTGCATTATCCTAAGAAGCCATTTCGTCCAAGGGAAATGACTCCAAATGTTCCAATCCATATTTCCCAGCGTGCCTAATATGGGAATCCATCATCGGAACTCCATCTACGGAACTCCATCCTCCTAGAGTCATTTCTACTGGCATTTACCCTAACGACTTATGCTAGATGGAAACCCATATCTCTTGACTTGAAAAGTTACAAACCTCATGAATGAGAAAAAAATGATAAAATTTAATCAATATAATGATCTCTCTCAGGTATCTAGATGCATTTAAGGACACTTTCACATGGTTTAACTAACATTTTTCACTCTGAATTTTTCAAGGAACTTACTATGTGTTCTTTGTGCAAGGTTTATGGAACCAGTAGAGAAACCAATAGAGAAAACTAACAAGGGTAAGAATATTACAAAATTTCCAAGAGGGAAAGTGAAGAAAGCCAAAATGAAATACAAATTCCATGGTGTTAAGTGCACGTCAAAAATCACATACAATTGGGACAAAGTGACACACACAAACCTAGGCCATGTTAGCATTGATGAATTTAGACAGTAGGTCCTATCCAATCCTAAAATTGGGGAGGCTCTAAGGAAAAAGAAGAGTGGGATTGAAAAGGAAACAACTTTCTCGCTAGTTCTGATTAGTCCAGAGCTAATCTTTCCATGTAGAGAATGCTATCACCCTCAAACTAGGATGATAATTAGTGTAAATGGGAGAGTGTTGGCTAACTTGACTCCCATGTCAATTGGGAAAACATTTAGCATCCTACTATTTGATTAGATGGAGGAAACTAAAAAATGAATATGCCTTGAATGTCTAGAAAGGAGACCCCATAGGGTGCAAGAGAACTATCAATCAGACATAGTTGTGTGAGAAGAGGGGCGGTGCCAATAAGGTACCCCAAAAGCTATATCAAAGTGACTTTATGGAATAGGCCAATGACCTCGTAACATTGTTGAGTAGAGTGGTGGGGCTCCCCACTTCCTCACTCTTTATCAAGTGGATGTTCTACTTTGTAGAGGAAGTCCTCAAAGGAGAGGCCAAATTTCACTAGGAAAAGATAATTAGTGAGAATTTGCACAGATAATTTTTTGTAGTGAAGAAAAATCAAGAATTCCACATGACCTCCTACATAGTGTATCTCATGGTTGTCACTTTTGCATACAAAGGACTAGATTGCATTAGCTAGTTGGGAACTAAGAAAGGGAAGACACTAGTCTATAATTGTTACCCACAACTCGAATATAGAAATTATAACAAGGATTATCAGCACATAAATGATTCCTTCATCATGCACATCATTCAAAATTTTTCAAAATACTATCATAGAAGAATGTCCCACAATTTGAAAGAGTTGGTTAAAGGATTTAGATACTAGTTTTTTTAGTTCCCCAAGTTCACATACATAACAACTAAAGCATTCTTAGGGTTCCCATATCGACAACCCTGATATCCTAATGATCAAATAATTTTGTTTGAGTTAACTTGATAATTTTGGACTTCCCATTCCTTCTTACAAGACAAGCACCATGTCAAGGTTCCATACTCCATTGCATTTGGACAAGGAATGTATTCATTCCCCACTACCCCATGTGTTGAGTATTCAAAGAAGGAGCTTGCATAATTCAACTTTAAGCTACATATAGAAAGAGGAGGTTTGGATCCTCTAGGTAAATTGAAAAAGCAAGTTGGGAGGCAGTATGCCCATAGGATACACATTGAAGATTTTTGGACCAACTAGGATGACGACCATGAGGTTAGAAGGAGGTATTACATGAGGATGATAGCCAAATTTGTGAAATATGTCATTCTATTCCAAGTACATGACTAGGTGGTCAAGGAGAATAATATTCTTGATGAAAGATACAATGTTTTAGCCAATATGCCATTTCCTATTATTGACTGGACCAAACCTAAGGTCATAGATTTGAATATTTTCACTCACCTAGTGGAGCAGAGAACAAAAAAATGGATTTATGCTCAAATAGCCCAACTGTAACAATAGGGCATGGAGTTGACTTACAGTGAATTAGAAGATGAAATTGAAAGTGAGATGGATAGTGGTGCTGCCACTGGTTCTTTGTTTAAGGCTCCTAAGTATCCTCCTATCACTAGATCCAAGGAAGGATACATCAAAAAGGCAACCCAAGTAGAAGGTCTATACCAAAAAATAAATCAAGGGGTAGAGGCTACCAAAGAAACCCAAGAGAACGAGAACCTTCATTATTGATATGCTAGCTATCCAAGAAGAAGGATCTCTACCCCGAGAGGAGGAAAAGGCTAAGAAACCACCCTCCCCACTATGCACTACCTCTGCACTTCCCTTAGCCACTACTACTATGTCATCTCCCTCCACTTCTTAATCATTTCCTATGTCATCTTCACCCAATATGGACATCTTTGTCCACCTCACTTCTACTTCCCCAACCACTCTAGTAGTTGTGGTGGATTCCTCATCTTCAACCACTTCCCTGCTATCATCTTCCTCGCTCCTACCTCCATTTCCCATGGTCTCCACCCTTCCACCTTCCATGCCTACAACTTCTATAGAACCTATTACCTTCCCATATACTTTTAGCTCTTACAAAACATGCCAACTTAGTTCTCTAAGGTAATTCTCAATCCCTAGGTTAAAATTTTCATGGCTCAACTTGATGCAGCACTTCCTATCCCTCTTCCTCCCATCAAGCCACCTAAAATGGAGGCTACAATGCATATGTGTGAGGAAATGGAGAGGTTAATCAAGGAACCCAAGGAAGTAATGGTGGATGTCATTGAAGAGCCTGAGGACTTAGACCGAGATGGTTATTATGAGCATGTTGATGAGGGCCTAAGGATTGATCTAGATGAAGTAGCTTCTAATGAAGAAGGAAAAAAATGCTTGAAGATGGAGAAATCAGAAAATTTTACACCTATTATGATGTTGAGACTATAGATTAGGAGCTTGAGGGTGAGCAGCATAAAGAGCCTAAAGATCAAGGGGAAAGCCCAGAGGAGCACCACTCTAAGAAAGAGACAACAGATGTAGAGATTGATGTGGAGAAAATTGATGAATTCACAAAAGATTACCAAGATGAGGGCCCAAAAAATGAAGAAGTGCCTCTAGAGAGAGAACAAGACAAAGGAGAGAATGAAAATAAGAGGGATGGTGAGCCTGATCAAGAAGTTGCGATTGAGCACACCGAAAGTGAAAGGCCAACACAAGAAGGAGATACTATTAAGAGAAAAGGAGAATTTGTTGAGCTTTGTAAGGGAAAGGAAATGGTGCCAGAGGAGGAGTAGGAGAAGGAAGAAGAGAATTTTGAAGATGCTCCTAGGAATGAGGGGGAGGAGCCTTCAAAAGACTAGGAGGAAGGGGAAAATAATGAATTCAACACTACATTCCATGACCATCAAACATAGGTTCCTTCATGGTTGGAGTAGCAGTTGAAGAGGAAAGCTCCTGTGCTTCTAGACCCTAAAGCTCATTTAGAGGAAATACTGGCTCAGACACAAATGAAGACCTAGGAGAAGAAGAAACTGAATATTAGGTCTCACATCACAATAGATGCCTCAGGCTCTAGGATATTACAAGTAGCCACCCAAGCGACGGATAAGGATGCTAACACTCTTCAGGGAAAAGACTACCAAGTAACTACTATCAATTTAGGCCTTGCATCTAGATCCCAAAAGATCAATTAATTTCAAAGGTTGGTTACTAAAATACTATAGTAAATGAATAAGGATCAATCCACCAAGGAGGAATTAAAAGTACAAGTGGTAGAATTGATTGCCTACATATAGGAGTGGGCTACAATCAGGCAAGAGGCCCCAATAGAATCACCAGTGCTTGCCTTGTTGTCAAAAGAAGAAATTAATAAAATGGAGAAGATGAAGAACTAGACCAAGTCCACCACCGACTAGTTCAAGAGTTTAGTAGACATGGGAAATAAGGGAATTCATTTTGTGGAAAAGATGCATCATGACTATCTGGTCCTACAAAAGGAAGTTGAAAAGCAAGCTGAGGTGTTTAAAGAATTTCCTAAAATTTAAAGGATAACATACCCCAAGCTAAAGAGCATTCTCAAGCTCTCCACAAAGATTTGGGAGAAGGATTTGGCCTTTTTGAAAGAAGATCTTTGCTTCCTGAAGCATGGCTACTCAATTTCAAATTAAGAAAAAGAGTTCTGGAGAAATCTCTAATTGAATTGAAGGCTAATCATGGTCAAGTTGTGGCCCCACCTAGCTGAATTTGTTGATCTCTTAGAATTGGTGACATGATGTAAGATGATAGTGTAGGAGTTAGATAAAGAGTATATAAAGTGAGAGTTCCATAAGAGAATGGAACAAGGAGCTAGCGACATTTTTTAGTAGACTTCATCGATTTCACTGCATGAGCCTTCTCATAATCAGAGCAAATGATCAAGGTGGGAGAAACATGCGTAAAGTATTGTGATGAAATTGTGGAAGGATTTAAGAGAGTCGCCTTCCAAATCTCAAAATTTGACTTCTCAAAGGAAAAGAAGCTCTTGGCTACCATCCATAAATTTTTCCATTACACCATATTGTGAAAAGAAGCTGGAAATCCTATAATAGATGATGAATATTTAAAATGGTAGATAGAGGACAAAATAGGGAAAATAAAAAATAGCCTATTTTATATTTTATATTTTGTACTCATATTGGGTGTTGTGAAAACCCTAATTTAGAATTAATTTGGACCATTCATTGTAAATTGATCTTGACCATTCATTCTACTTTTTGAAAACTGTAAATAGGGGCATTCTCTCATTTTCAAAAGGAGAGATGAGTTGTTGTGTAAAGGAACTCTGAAACAATATATAAAGAAAAGCATTGAATTTGATGGTTTCTTTGAGTTTTCTCATTTTTTTTGCATGATTCAGCCTCCATATGTTTATTTCAATGTGTTCATAAACTATTATGTTTGTTTCCAGCTTGTTAGTTGATGTTTAGCTTTAATGGTGATTCTATGTTGTATTATTTGATGGACTTCTAGCTCATACTTTTAGTATTTTATTGATGATAGATTGTTGTGTAAATTTAGTATGATTTCCTTTATTTGTTGCACCTAACTTAAATGGTTCATTCATGCTAAAAGGTGAAGCACATGGTTTGAAAATCTGCAAAAACCTTAGAAGATTGTACTAGTATTGTTATATTAAAGATGATTCTTGGCTAAACAAAACTCAATTTGGGAAGTCTATCTACTGTAATATTAGTCATTGTTACTATTGTTCAAGGTTTAGTTTTAGAATAATTCCTCTCAACCCTTAAACTTTTCTACTTTTCTTTTAAAACTTTGAACTAAACATAAGTTCCTAGCATCACTACATAAATAAATTTGATGATTGAAACAAGTTTTAGACTATTGTCTTAGAATTTTCTATCACTATTCATAATTTCTAGGAATTTGAAACTCTATTGTAGACCCATACCTTCCAAGCTTCATGAACCATAAAGGCCCCTTGTGATTACCAAAAAATCACACATCCATACTAAGTTATTTTTGCATAGTAATGACCTAACATCTGAGAGACCTTGGGATATTTTCTGCAACTTATTTGCAAGGAACTATCTTTCAAGAGAGAGAATTTATGTTTTGTCTATGTTGAGGAGTGCAAAACACCCATCAATAGAATTGGTGCTAGAAGGAGGGAAACTAAACAAAGTTGGATTGAATTGGGTCATTTTGTCCCCCAAATATTTCATAGGTTAGCCAGATCCACACTAGATAAGGGATAATTCCAAGAGTTAAAAACCCCTACTAGAGCTAGGAGAGATAAGAAATGGGAAACATCAACATCAACACCACCCACTTGACCCCAATCTCCTCCATCTCCATCTTCTCCTTCACTCCATCCACCCTTTTCTCCATTTACAAGCCACATCCAAAACACTGTTACAACTACCATATCTCAGATGCAAGTTGTTGCAACTCATCCATTACTACCCCCACCTCTACCAATGGATCGATTGGGAAACAATTCATCACTATTATCCTTCAATGACTACCATGATATGCCAAAAAAATCCAAAATTTTTTTGCTCCAAATTCCACCAAAATGATCCTTAGAGGACAACTGAAGAACAAATTAAGATTTTCCAAACCACCCTCAAGGATAGGTATATTGATCATGAAGATGTTGCATGTAGGCTCTTCCCTTATTCATTGGGAGATGAAGCATTTTACTAGTACATACATCTACCTACAGGGTCCATCACTTCTTGTGACATCATGAAGAATAACTTCCTGCATAAATTCAAAATCCCAATTAGCCCCATAGACTTATATCAACAATTCATGTTAGTTAGAATGGAAGTTAATGAGCCGATTAGCTCATTCAATAACATATTTCACCAAGCATACACAAGATTGCAGCCTCCTTACATAGTTAATCATGCTTCAATTATATTTTTCTACTATGCATCCTTATACAATCTTGCATTAGCCTTGGTCAAAAAAATGCATCAACCTCTTGTACGACCCATAGACACTTATCTAAAAGCGGTGAAGGAAAGCATAGACTTGGGACAACACTTGGCTAGTCCACTATCATCATTAGGACCAACTACCAACCCTAGACAAATCCAAGAACTTAGCCATGTCGTAGCTTATCAAACATCATTGATAAATCAGGTTCCCCAACTACACATCATGTCACATCTAGGGCCTCCATTGATTCAAGCTCCACCCATACCAAGTTATCTACAAACTTATTCACAACAGCCCTACACCCCTTCATACTTGCAGACCTCTTAAGCTTCAGCTGCCCAATAAAACTTGTCTGTAGCACACCTTGTTTTCCTTCAAAATTTCATGTCAACTTAGAGAATTTCAAACAAAGAATAGATTGATGAATTGGTGGAGAAAGGAAAGAATTTGACCATCAAAGTTACGCATTTGAGAAATCAAAACAATCAACTGCAAGCATCTTAAAAGAGCATTCAAGAAACCTACCACTGAGACAACTATGAGCTAGGTCCATCTTCAAGGTCGAATTATGAATGAGGTCAACATTCAGGGTAGAGATTTGAAAGGAGGTATCCCCAAAGGTAGAATAGAACCTAGAATACTAGACCCAATAATGGTGGGGTTCCTACACCACTTAATCCACCTGGAGGTATAGATAAATCAATAAGCAAATTTTACCTAGCTGAGGCAACATTATCTTAGTGTATAATTCATCAAACCAATAGGCATTCCAAACTAGAATGTCTGAAGTTGAAGATGATTGCTTCAATATTTCAAGTAGAAATGGAAAATGTTATTTATAGCTCAAGTTGTAGAGAAATAGTCCCCTAAAATCGTTATTATTTGGTCTTGGTCATCAACCAGGTGCCCTTCCATCAAGGTGAAAAGAATGAGCTTGAGTAGGTTGCAAAAAAGGGAGGTGAATAAAATGAGGTATGTAACAAAAGCACCCTATCTCAATTGTTTGATTTAATAGATAATGGTCCTAAATATGAGGAAGAACAATGAGAAGAAGAAGTTCACATGTTCCATCAATGTGTGACCCCTTATAACCTGAGAAATAGGTAAGTTGGTGGTCCATTTATGACCTCTATACCATCCAAAAATTTCATTATGCCACCTGACCCAAATTCTAGTAACAACCCACCTTACCTAAGGTGCCAACTAAATATTTCAACAGGAATAGATAGCCTAATCAAACTAAAGGAAAACATACTAATCCCATCATAGGAAGCTCATCTGAGGCAAATGTTGAACAAATGGGAGAGTATGTGGCTAAAGGATTGAAGAATATTAAAGTAAGTCTATCAGATTTCAAGCTACTAAGAATACTAGCCATTAAAAATTCCTTCTTTAGATCATTAAATAGAATTACCTTGTCAAAACCAACCCAAGAGGAAACTACAAATAAAGTCTCATTTGATACATCTAGCAATGAGCCATTGGTTAGAGAGATCCATGGAAAGAAGCCTAATCAACCACCTAGTAAGAATCAACAGTTGGATAAGCAGCCAACCATGAAGCAACATTAGATGCAAACAAAGGATAAAGGAAATGAAAAGGATAAGGCTTAGGTAGCCCAAGCTAATGCTTCTATTGGATTTTTCCAATGGAGGTTCGAAACTCCTACTTTCCTGCTGACCATTCACATGCTTGGAAAAAATGACATAATTTCCTACTAGATTTAAGAGCCTCCACTAATGTCATGTCATTTGCAGTCTGCCAAGCACTAGGAATAACCCTAACCCCATCCAAGCATAAGGTAACCCATCTTGATAAGACTGATGTTAATGTGGTGGGAGAAATGAATAGAATCCCAATGTAGATTACAATAGACCCATGAGTGCAGCAGGTCATTAATATCCAAGTTGCAGACATTCTCAATACTTATAGTATCATATTCAGAAGATACTTCACCCAAGATCTCAATGGATATACCTCAACTGATTATTCACATATGTGGCTACCTTGGAAAGGGTTGCCCAATCAGATTCAGATTGAATGTGAGCCCAAGGTGAGATTCATGATTACTGAATACAACAACATGGATGAAGTATTATTTACAGAGGTAGAATTGGAAAATTATATCTCGGTTGCATATGGAGTTTTAGAAGATGAGACAGAGCAATTCCTTGTGTTGTCTTATGCCTCTCCCAACTTGGCTACCCTTCCTAACAACATGGAAGCATGGATTCAATTTGATAAGGGGGATCATCAAGAAGATGGTAACTTAGGCTTGTTGGATGATTTTCAAGAATTCATGTGAAAGTGTGTGCCAGATCAACTCATTCTAGGAGCTAAAATGGATTTCAAGGAACTCTTGTTGCCTAGCTAGTGTAGAATCCATAATGCATCCAATTCTGAGTTTGAATGTTGCTTATTCCAAACAATAGTGGATCACATCAAGGGGTAGATCACTTTGAAAGAGGCTCTAAAGGAGCAACAAGATCAAAACTAGTTTGAATATAAACAGTTCGAGGGTGATGAGATGGATTCCTTGCCCATAAATGAGGTATACTTTATCATCTCCAAAGATGAAATGCATTCCATTTGGATTTGCACTTTGATGATCCTATATGAATAATTTGGCTGTCTGAGCTAATTATTCCCTTAGGTAAGACCTACTTTGACATGCATAGATTGCAATTTTATTGTACCAATAATGTAGCAGAGTATGAGGCATTAGTTCATGGGTTGCTTATGGCCTTAAGAAAGAGGGTGAAAATGTTACAAGTATTTGGAGATTCTTAACTAGTTTTCAAGCAATTCAAAAAATTAAACTCATGCTATGATCGGAGGTTAGATAACTATAGGCATAGAGTATGGGATCTCCTAGAGGGGTTTGATGCATTTAATATCCAATTAATTCTTTGAGGTAAAATCGAAATAGTTGATGCATTAGCACAGGAAGCGAACACCTTGCAACCTTTCTCATTAACTGGCTTCAAGAAATTTATAGTAGAATTCACCCCTACCCTGTCAGTGCCTAAAAATGTGACCAACTTCCAAGTGTTCGAGGCTGACAAGCATATTCTTGACTTCATCACTAGTTCAGATGTGTCTGCCTCCCAGATCATAGACAAGGTGTAACCTGAAGAGGCCAAGATCAATATAGAAGGGGTTATCAATTTGGAAACCAACACAATACCTAGAGGTATCATTCAGTTAGAAATAATATTTGACCTTGACCATATAAGGAATCGAGACTAGAAAACTAAGGACTCCATAGACAACCAGTGTGATGCACGTAATTTGGATATTGTAGAAGATATAAAAAATGTTTTTATTGGCAAGGTTTTCACCCCAGAAGAAAAGAAAGGAATAATTAGTGCATTGTATACATACCATGACATGATATCTTGGGGATATTGGGACCTCAAGATGCATGATACCTCAACCATCACTCACACCATTCCCCTCAAGCTGGATGTGAAGCCATTTAGGTAGCGACAATGACCAATCAATGCATCGTTGGAACCTATTATTTTTAAAGAAATTAAGAATCTATTGTTGGCATGTATCATTTTCCCTATCCCACATTCCACATGGGTGGCCAATCTAGTTCCAGTCCACAAGAAGAATGGATAACTTAGGTTGTGCGTGGATTTTAGGAATTTGAATTGAGCTTCTAAGAACGATAATTATCTGGTGCCTTCACTAGATGAAGTGCTACATATTTTTAATGGTTTTCAAATGATGTCATTTCTTGACAACTACTTGTTCTACAATCAAGTGATGGGGCAGTATGAAGATAGGCACAAGATGACCCTCACTACAAAGTGGGGTACCTCTACATATAGAAGGATGTCATTTGGTTTGATCAACGTAGGGGAAAAATTTTAGTGTGCCATGGAAATAGCTTTCAAAGACCTCATTGGTAAGTGTATCATCATCTACATGGATGACCTCATAGTGTTCTCAAAGAAGAGAGGGGATCACATTTCTAACTTATGTAAGGTTTTCCAAAAATGCAGAGTTTGGAATTTCATTAAATCTTGAAGTTTATCTTTTATGTAACTGAGGGAAAATTGTTGGGACATGTAATCTCAGAAAATGGCATATCAGTTGATCTAGAATGCATTTATTCTATCTTGAAGATTCATCCCTAGGAAGCAAGAAAGAAATGAAATCCTTCTTTGAGAAGATAAAATTTGTCAGGAAGTTCAGCATAGGGTTTGCAGAGATTTTGAAACCACACAATGCTATGCTCAAACAACACACCAAAGTTGAATGGATGCCAAATGCTAATTAAGCTTTTGTAGAGATAAATTGAGCCATAAGAGAGGCTCCTCTATTAGTCAACCCTTATTTCTTTAAGCTATTTTATATATGTTCATTTGCCTTAGATCACTCATGTGCTAGCATGCTAACACAAAAAGATGAAAAAGGAAGTGAGCATCCTATTGCCTTCATGAGTACCTTTTTGAAGGACATTGAATTGGGCTACCCTAATGTTGAGAAGCAAGTGTATGCCTTAGTTTGCAGAGTCAAGAAGTTTAGGCATTACATTATGAGAAACAAGGTATTTTGCATTATCCCAGACTCGATAGTTAAGATATTGTTGATGCAAAATTATCCAAAGAAAATATTATCCAAGTGGGTTACATTGCTACAAGAGTATGATATGGAGATCCAACCAATGAAGCTAGTTCGAGGATAGGCTCTTACATGCATAATGGTAGAAACAAAATTGAAACTCACTGTTCAACAATACCACTTGGAGGATGTGTCTAGATGAATGGTACGATGATATTTTCTATTATCTACTAAACGAAAAATGCTTACCATGCTTATAAGGAGTCTAGATGATCTAGAAGGATCAAGAAGACCTAAAAAATTTAGTCTCAAAAACTAACAAAACTAGCACAATTGGATAGAGCTCATAGAGAGCTTTCTAATGCAACTTGAAGAGGCTCAAACAAAGTTCATATGACCAAGTTATGGTCGGTCAAAGTTGCAAATGAAAAAGGTTGACCAGGACATGATGACATTAGCATGATGATAGGACAACATAGTTAGTAGACATGATAGCGTGGAAAAATCTAAGTGTGATACATGGTAGCTGATGAGGATGATGATGTGGTAGTTGACTGGATGATGATGTGGCAATTGACTAGATGATGATGTGGTAGTTGACTGGATAATGAAATGCAAGTTGATTGGATGCTTACGTGGCAGTTGACAGGATGTTGACGTGGTAGATGATGTGGTAGCTGAAAGGGAAATGGTGTGGGCCAATCACAAACTAACATGTGGCAAACATAGACCAATTATGAACTAGCATGTAGCAGACATTGACCAATCACAATCTAACACATGGCACCCCTTGGTAGTTTCAAGAGTTCTATTTATGAAATTTTTTGCATGGGATTCAAACCCATGACCTTTATTCCTCCATAATAGGATCCTACCATTATGCTAAAATATATGCTCTACCCATATTTAGTTGGTGGTTTCTTTTGTTATTTAAAATTTTAAAATTGCTTTAAAAAATGGAAGGGGTGGGAGTCGACCCAGTAACCTACCTACCCCTAAAAGGACTCTCCACCACTACACCATTGTATGGTGTTGAGTAAATGGCATGATTGTGTTCTTTTAAAGCTTATTTAAAAATAGAAATCTCCCAATTTAAACAACTGAACCCCCATTTAATAATTAAATACCTTGCTAAGCCCAAGAATATAAAATTAGAGAGGCTTAAAATGAATTTAAAATATTATCAAAGGTTTTTTATTATTATTAAGATTATTAAGAGGATTTTGTGAGATTTTCCTATTATAAATGAGGGATTTTTCAAAGATATTTACTTGTAAAAGGGAATACGGATGATTTTGTAAACTTATGGTTTTTAAGCATAATGGGAAAAAATTTATGTATAAAAGAGATGTGAGAGTTTAGAGTTGGGATAATTAAGTGAGGAGTGTTGAGAGAACTCTTTTGGAGAAGAGTTCTTTTGTAAGCACAAAGACTTGTATAGTGTATTTCTTAAGCATAAGAGGGTGCAAGTAAGGAGGCTACAAAGAAGTCTTAGGTGTTGAGAGAGACTATAAGAGGAATTGTAATGTAGGTCTAAAGCTTGGATGATGTAAAAAGGCATTTAAAACCTTGGCATCGTCAATAAAGTGGTCCAACATTGAGAAGTGCACCCAGAGATGTAGCTCATGTTGAGTGAACTTTGTTATCAAGCTCGCGATCTCTCTTCTCTTCTATCTTATAATTTTCTCTTGTTCTTTCAATTTCAATTTTCTTCTTTAAGTTATTAGTTAGAGTCATTAAATTGCGTTAAAGAATTAAGTGAACTCAATTTTGTAATTTCAATGGTTATAAATACATAACCACACAATTCTATTTGCAATCAAGGATAAATCTGTAATTAGGAGTAAAGTACAAATTATTTGTAACCCTTTAATTACAAATCAAGTTTGGTATCGAAGTAGTTTAACAAGAAAAATTGTAAGTGGTGGATGCTAACCAAGTTGAAATTAAATTTAGGAGAAGGTGCACTTGAGGAGATTAATCCAGAGATTGGATTGAGGGAAGTTACTTGAAGACAAGCCATGGAGCAATCGAAAGAAGGAAAACCTTCTAGTCTTGAAATATTTGAGAACAAAGAACTATTTTGCAAAGCGTTCTTGGATATGAAGATGATGGTGGAAGAATTGTACAAAGAATATCATAAGAAAAAAGGAGAGGAAAAATAGAAAGGAGGAGGAAGGTGAATCCTCTTTGAAATATGACAAAGGAGAAGTAGTAGGAGGTGGTAGTGACCCTCTTGAACCTCCATCCCCATATTCTTCATCTTCTTCATCTTCTTCCTCTTCATCTTCTTTTCCTACTTCTTCACCCAATAAGAAACAACTTGTACAGTTTGAATAAAATTCACCTTTGTTCAAACTTGATGATAAATTTGATTTGCCAACCTATAATGGAGAACTAGATGCAAAGAAACTTGACAATTGGATAAAACAAGTTGAAGTTTATTGCAAGGTACAAAATTTCACTTATGATGCTTCAAAGATCCAATTAGCCACTCTTTGCCTAGGAGGCATGACTCTAATTTTGCGGGAGAGAAAAAATCAAGAAGATCTTAGTCGATATGGTAAAATTATTTCTTCTTGCTTTGAGTTTATTTCTGCACTTAAGAAATAGTTTTATCCATTAGGTCACATGCAAAAAGCAATAATGAATTGGCAATCATTAAGGCAATAGAAAGGAAAAATTGTATAGGAATATACACAGGAGTTTAGGAAAAAAGATTTAATTTTGGCAATTCCTTTATACACACAAGAAACATTGTTGAAGTATATAGGTGGATTACATGAAAAATTGAGGCATATAATACTTATGTTCAATCCAACTAACCTTGATAAAGTTAGTGTGCAATCCATTCATCTTGAAATAGGCACGAAGAGTAGCCATGATAGTTTCTTAATGGAATTCAGTAAGTAGAAAGGAAACATGAAAGGGAAGAATCAAATGCAGCAAAAATCTTTTGTGAAGAAAGAGGAGGAAAAGCCTTATTACTCATACTGAAAAAAGAAAGGGCACAAAGATGCAAAATGTTGGAAATTGTATCCTAATTAGAAACAAAAGTGGTTCAAGGATCAAAAGGGTAAGCAAAATATTGTAGCTATCATGCAAGATCTTTGATCAGATTCTGATGATGAAACCAAGATAACATTTGTGGCTATAAAAGGTATCATTCCTATTTCTAGTACTAGTTCCCATGCTTCTTCTATAAAGAATAATGATCTATCCCTATTGAAAGTAAAAGGAATGAATTGTTTCATATAAGGACTATTATAAAACAAAGTAAAATTGATACACTCATAGATAGTGAATCACAAGTAAACATAATCTCTCAACAAGTTGTTAAGAAATTAGGATTAAAAATAATACCTCATCCTAAACCATATCCATTGGGTTGGGTGCATGATAATGCTTAGTTACATGTATCGAGGCAATGTAAACTCCGATTTGCAATCACATCCAAGTTTGTAGATGAGGTAGAGTTAGATGTAATTCCACTTGACATTTGCAGGATGGTTTTGGGAAACCCTTACCTATATGATAGAAAGGCCATTTTCTATAGGGAACATAACAATTATCATTTTTTTAATGATGGAATTAAATTCATTGTGAAAAATCATTGCATGAAGAATGATAAATCTATTGTAAATACAGGGCATTTGAAAATGGTTGTAAATGCAAGCAAGCCATTAACCTTCATGTCTGTAATAGATTATTTATTAAGAATGAAGATGAAAAAATTTCTAATCATGATAAGGTGTCACAAACAACACAGTGTGAGGATCAGTTGCAAGCATATTGAAGCCTTCAGCCTAAGGTGGTAAAAGAGGGCTTGAATGATTCATTTTCTAATGATGTTCCTATTTAGGAGATTTAGCAAGTTGATACTTTTTCCTTCACATCAGTATATTCAGTATTGTTGCTTGTCATTCTACTAGTTAGTTCTATGTGGATGATGGATGCAACAATGAATATTGGTGAATATATAGTTGATCATAGAAAAAATGCTATCTCATTTTTCATCTTTTTTGTAATAGGTCAGATATTCAGAATTCCAACAGGGTAAACAAATGATACTAGACAAGTGAGGTGACAATGCCCTCACTTAAATTCTATGTAAAAACAAAATTTTGGTGGTCCAAAAGCTTCTCAATTGGGAGGAATGGTCTGGGAGGATCAAAAAGACCTAAAAATTTCCACAGTCCTAAAAATTGATGAAACCAACATCATTGGATAGAGCTCATAGAGAGCTTTCTAACACAACTTGAATAGGCTCAAATGGAGTTTGTATGACCAGGACATGATGACATCAACATGATGATAGGACAACACAGTCAGTAGACATGATGGTGTGGAAAAATTTGAGTGGGACATATGGTAGCTGACAAGGATGATGACGTGGTAGTTGACTAAATGATGACATGGAAGTTAACTAGATGATGATGTGGCAGTTGATTGGATGATGACGTGGCAACTAACTGGATGTTAATGTGACAGTTGACTAGATGGTGATGTGGTAGGTGATATGGTAGCTGAAAGGGCACTGACGTGGGCCAATCTTAAATTGACACATGGCAAACATAGACCAATTACAAACTGACACATAGTAGACATAGGCCAATTACAATTTGACACATGGCACCCCTTGGTGGTTTCAAGAGTTCTATTTACTAGAATGTTTTGCATGGGATTCAAACCCTTGATGTCCATTCCTCCATAATAGGCACTTACCATTGCACCAAAATTTATGCTCTACCCACATTTAGTTGGTGGTTTCTTTTACTATTTAAATTATTTAAATTGCTTTAAAAAATGAAAGGGGCGGGGATCAACCTAGTGACCTCCCTGCCCCTAAAAGGACTCTCCACCGCTGCACCATTGTATGTTGCTGAGAAAATGGAAGGATTGGGTTCTTTTAAAGCCTATTTAAAAATAAAATCTCCCAATTTAAACAAACGAACCCCCATTTAATAATTTAATACCTTGTTAAGCCTGAGAATATAAAATTAGAGAGGCTTAAAATGAATTTAAAAAATTATCAAAGGTTTTTTTATTATTATTAAGATTATTAAGGGGATTTTATGAGATTTTCCTATTGTAAATGGGGGATTTTCAAAGATATTTACTTGTAAAAGGGGATATGCATGATTTTGTAAACTTACGATTTTTAACCATAATTGGAAAAAAATTATGTATAAAAGAGGGGTGAGAGTTTAGAGCTAGGATAACTAAGTGAGGAGTGTTGAGATAATACTTTATGAGAAGAGATTTTTTGTAAGCATAAAGACTTTTATTGTGTATTTTTTAAGCATAAGAGGGTGCAAGTAAGGAGGCTATGAAGAATTCTTAGGTGCTGAGAGAGACTGTAAAAGGAATTGTAATGTAGGTTTGAAGCTTAGATGATGTAACAAGGCATTTAAAAGCGTGGTGTCATTAATAAAGTGGTCCAACATTGAGAAGCGGACCCAGAGACGTAGCTCATGTTGAGCGAACTCCATTATCAAGCTTGTGATCTCTCTTCTTCTCTTATGTCTTATAATTTTCTCTTATTCTTTCAATTTCAATTTCCTTCTTTAAGTTATTAGTTAGAGTCATTAAATTGTGTTAAAGAATTAAGTGAACTCAATTTTGTAGTTTCAATGGTTATAAATAAATAACCATGATATTCTATTTGCAATGAGGGATAAATCTGTCATTAGGAGTAAAGTGAAAATTATTTGTAACCCTTTAATTACAGATCACTAGAAGCAAGCCTTGTGGCTAAAAAGTAACAGTTATATGCTAAAGGGTGTCATGCTATACAAGAAGAATCATGAAGGAATCTACCTCAGATGCCTAGGAAAAGTGAAAGTAGTTAAATTACTAAAGGAATTTCATGAAAAATTTAAAACATGGCATGGATCGGCTCCTTCCACCACCCACTAGATTCTACAAGCTGGATATTATTAGCCAAAATTGTTTAAAGATGCTCACAATCATGTTTGATCCTATCATATTTTCTAGACTATTGCTACCAAGGAGAGGTATGTTGCTTTCCCACTACAACCTCTCACCAAGGTAAGGCCATTTTCCTAGTGGGGACTTGACTTTATTGGTCTAGTAAACCCACCATCCTCGGCGAGTCATAGGTACATTCTAACTACTACTGATTACTATACTAGGTGGGAAGATGATTAATTTTCTTGAAATTTACATTATCAATCTATTTTGATGCCCCTTTGGATTGGTATGTGATAATGGTCTAGCTTTTGCTTCCCTTAAATTTGCAGTCCAGGATTTTGATTATGGGATTGTGTTAAAAAAAAAATTCAAATTACTATCCCCAGGGTAATGAGTTAGTTGAATCTACCAACAAAAATATATTGACTAGCATACGCATGTTGCTAGATAAGAATCTAAAGAACTGGCACACCCAGTTGTGGTTTGCTTTATGGGAAGACCATACCCGACACAAAGTAGCCTTAGGGAATTCCCCATACCACCTCATTTATGGTTTAGAACCCATTTTCCCAATCCACCTCAAGATTCCCACACTACAATTTATTAACACTCATTATTAGGAGGGAGAATTCCTTGAAGCTAGTCTAGCTGAGCTACTCCACTTAGAGGAAAAATGAGATGAAGCCATAGTAAAAAGATGGTTCAATCACAGAGCTAAAGTTAAGGCCTTTAGAATTGCTGGCCTAGTGCTAAATTGGGATAAGGCCCATGAGAAGAAAGGGGTACATGAAAAATTCAACAATCTTTGGCTTGGTCCTTTTCATATTTCCAAAATCCTAGGAGATAATTCCTTCCACTTGAAAACACTTAATGGAGAAGATGTCTCGTTGCTAGTCAATGGGAATACTTGAAGCATTATTTCCCCACTTGAGTTGTTCTAGCTCACCCCTGTACATAGTTAGAGTAGGTATTTTTCTTTCTTTCTTGTTTTTCTTTTCTGTTGCTTGTTCGCCAACCTTCATTTTTTTTTGAGGGTGTTGTTTAGTTTTAATGTGGTGGTTGTGCTTCGCCTAGCCAAAGGGCTTGCTTTGTTGTGCACTCCTATTTGTTTCATGGATAAGCCTTCATGAGTTCTCAAGGATTTATGTTCACTTTTGTGAATCAAGTCTCTTCAGTTGTACTCTTTCTTAACCCAGAATGAAACCCTAATTTGAGTCCTTTCACATTTATCTCATTCACATAATACAAATCTTTAATAATTTTGATGGACTATGCGGTCATTATCATGAAAACTAGATATGAAAAATCTTAAATCTACTCTAGTGACCATTGTAATCTCCAAACCCCACTATAAGCTTCACTACTTATACAATTTAGAAAGAAGGTAAAAAGAAAAGGTATAAATGAAAGAAAAGAGAAAAGAAAAGAAAAGAAAAGGAAACATTGAAAAATAGGCAACTATTTGGGCATGCAAACAACTCTATCGGGGCTATGGACAATCGACTGGCAATAGAGCAATGTTCATGGGGATTGCAGTGACAAATCCATTGGGGCTATGGATGCCTAACTAGCAGTAGAGCAATGTCTAAGTTAATTTTGGAGTTGGATTACTTATGTAGCTTTTCTTGACTCACTGATCAATCACCTCTATAGTTGTCGAAGGACAAAAGTGAATTCACTACACACTCACTTCAGAGAGATTTGTGGCTTGATTCAATGAAGAATTTTATTCTCCTTTGAGCCTTGAGTTCACCAATGATACCTATTTCTGGTCTGCAAAACCAAATATTTTGGGTTATGGATGAACCCTTATCCCTGGAACGCTCATGAGCATTACTCAATAAAGTCACCATTTGTTGTGCCTTCTACCACATGCCCTACTCGGACTAGGGACCCCCTCTTTTGTTTTCCTTTCATTCAGTCAGTTTGCATTTTCCTCAATTTTTGTGCCCCTATTTTGAGCTTAGGTTGATCATGTGCCTTGAAAATTGCTAACTTCATCATACCCGAGTCATTTTCTAAGGTTTCAGGAGGTTTTGGGAATTTGCAAAAAATTTACTACAGGTTTTCGCCTTGCAGAAGCTACTCCATCTTTCACTATCTGCGGGTTTCTTCCTATGGGTTTCTGCCTATGGAATTCCGTGCTTGCCCTGTTTTTTCCTAGGACATTCTCCCTACATCTTCCCACAATGAATTTTTCACATAGTGCTTTTTCACATTTCTTTCCTAGTGGCCTCTTCCCTCATGGCTTTCACCCATCAAGTTTCTACATTATGCACCTACCTCATGCATTTCAATACCTTGTAATTAATGCCCTTATTAATGGCCATTTTTCTATAAATAGGTCCTCCCAGCACATCATTTTCACTTTCATTTTTTTAGATTGAAGAGTGAAGGATATTGTTATACCTTTGGAAGAGCTTGAAGGTTGAAACAATGGCCATCTCATTCGTTCGTGCTATAAAGGTAGGAATTTAAACTCCCTTTCCACTACTATATAATCAAATTCACTAGGGAGTGCATGTTTTTGGTTGCAAAAACATCTAATTTTGTGAATTTAAGTTCAAATTATAATATTAAACCCTAGGGATTAAAGCCTCTAAGTGATGTGATGATGTGGGTCTTCCATTAGGGAAATCCATTTTCGAGGTGTTGTTCTTGAACGACAAGAACACTAACTTCCCCCACATCCCTCTTGCTCATGACCATGTCCATTGTGTTTAAAATCAAAGAAGTCTTAAGACCATAGAATTAACACTCAAAGATTTCCCCATGTGAATTCTCATAGGTGGAACTCAACCTAACACTAACCATTGACTAAGACTAAATGATTGCGACTTCCCACCCTGTGGTCTCCATAGTAGTCATTTCTGCCAACAACAGATATCGAGACTTGAACTTTGAAAGTGCTAAGTCACCAGGCGTATGTGGGAAATTATTTGTGGGAATCTGACCATAGATTTATGGGGGAGTCATAATCATTTTCCCATCCGCGGCTTCCACACTAACCACCTCCATGAGCATCACGCCCACTCAAAACATTTGAAATTACTGAATCAATAGACCTATGTGGGTCTACCCTTGCGGGTCACTGCCTATGGGAGGAAATTCAACAAAGGTCATTTCTAAGTGGCAACACTCCAATAGCTCCTTGCCTTGGGGACCCTACCCCTATCATCACCACTAAATTTTCCAATGTGCAATCGAGAAATTAGCCAAGTGATGAGGCCTTGTAGAGAGTTCCTCAAAAGTTTTTGTTTGTAGAAATTCATCCCTCCTTATTCATTGTTAATGGCGAAGCCATGATGGCCTCCTACCCTGTAGCCTCCACACTATTCATTTTCGCTACCCCTGAATGATATCAAACAAGAGAAAAAACCAAAGTCAAGAGCATCTGTGGGTTTCGCCTTGTGAAACTCCAACCACTGAACACCACCCTCCTTAGACTGTCATCCAATGAAAGAATATTGGCAGCCTTCCACTCAGTGGCTTCCACTCCTATGACCCCCACACTCACTCAAACGATGGCATAGGCATAAACTTAAATGATCTCACCATTAACCCTTTGAGCGAAAATGAAAATTCTAAGTTAAAATGCCCTTTGTGGGAATTATCTTGTAGAACTCCACTTGTGGATTTCCATTAGTCTGAAGCCATCCCACTACCATAAAATTATCGATGATGCCTACAAGAGTGGCTTCTGCACCTAAAATTTCCACAATTAATGGCGTGATGAAATTTTCAAAACAAATGATCGAGCATGACTTTGCATGATTTCCCACACATGCCAAAAGGATTTAAATCAAGATTGACCAAGTAAAATTCCATTACAGGTTCCGCCTTTGTGGAAATCCACTTGCAAAATTCCACCAACCTTAAGCCATCCTTCAACAGTAGAAGTCAAACAGACTTCTAACTAGCAGCTTCCACACCATCAATCTCATTAGCCAAAGAAGCCACTCTGTCCTAAGGAAATGACTCTAAATGCTCCAATCTTTATTTCCCCACATGCCTAATGTGGGAAACCCTCATCAGAACTCTGTCTATGGAACTCTGTCCTCCTAGAGTCATTTCTAACAACATTCACCCTAACGACTTTAGCTAGACGAAAACCCACACCTCCTGACCCACAAAGCTATAAACCTCACGAATGAGCACAAAATGGTAAAATTTAGTCAATATAATGATCTCTCTCAGGTATGTGGATGAATTTAAGGATGTTTGGGCATGGTTTAACTAACATTTTTCCCTCTCAATTTGTCAAGGCACTTACTACATGTTTTTTGTACAAGATTTATGGAACCAGTAAAGAAAACTGATAAAAAGGTAAGTAGATTGCAAAAGCTTCAAGAGGGAAAGAGGAGAAATCCAAAATGAAATAAGAATTACACAAAGTTGAGTGCACCTCAAAAATCACATCCAATTGGGACAAAGTGACACACACATACCTAGGCCCTATCAGCATCATTGAATTTAGATAGTGGGTCCTCGCCAATCCTAAAACTGAGGAAGCTCTATGGATAAAGAAGAGTGGGATTGTGAAGGCAGTATGTTTCCTGCTAGCTCTAATTAGTCTAGAGCTAATCTTTTCATGTAGATAATGTTATCACCCTAAAACTAGGATGATAATTACTATAGATGGGAAAGTGTTGGCCAACCTGACTCCCATGTCAATTGGGAAGACATTTGGCATTCCGCTATTTATCAAATGGAGGAAACCAAAAAGGAATATCCCTTGAATTTCTAGAAAGAAGACCCCATAGACTGCAAGAGAACTATCAATCAAACATGATTGTGTGACAAGAGGGGCAATGCCAATAAGGTACCCCAAAAGCTATATCGAAGTGACATTGTGGAAGAGGTCAATGACCTCCTAACATTGTTGAGTAGAGTGATGGGGTTCCCCACTTCCCCACTCTTCAAGGAGTGGATGTTCTACTTTGTAGAGGAAGTCCTTAGAGGACAAGCCAAATTTCATTGGGCAAAGATAATCAATGAGAATTTGCATAGACAATTTATTGTGGTGAAGAAAACTCAAGAATTCTACATGACCTCCTACATACTATATCTCGTGGCTATCACTTTTCTATACAAAGGGCTAGATTTTGTTGGTCAGTTGAGAACTAAGAAAGGGTAGACACTAGTCAATAATTGTTACCCGTAGCTCCAATATAGAAATTATAAGATGGATTATCAACATGGTGACGATGCCTTCATTATGCACATTGTTTGAACTTTGTCAAAAGACTATCATAGAGGAATGTCCCACAACATGAAATCATTGGTTAAAGGCTTTGGCTACTAGTTTATTAAGTTCCCCAAGTTCACATACATAAGAGCTAAAGGATTCTCCGAATTCCCATATCGACTGGCTCGACATCCCAATGACCGGATAATTTTGTTGGATTTAACTCAAAAATTACGTACTACCCATTCCTTGTTACAAGACAAGTACCATGTTGGGGTTCCATACACCACCACATTCAGACAAGGAATGTATTTGGGTATGTGCAAGATCATCATGGGAAAAATAGGCCCTTAAGTGGCAAAAAATTCAAAAAAATTAGAGTTAGGCAACTTGATGTAAAATTTTGAATAAGTTATCTATATTATTTCAAAAATATGTAAAAATAGAATCTGTAGCAAACTGAAGGTAGTTTTTAAACTACTAGGTTTATGTTTTTAAAAAAAAATCTATTAGGTGAAAATTTGAAATTTCAATGTAGTAGTACTTAAATTTCAAGGAAAAATAAGAAGTAGGTGTGTCTAACCACCCTAACCACAATAAAATGATAATATTTTTTATAATATTTTATATATAAGTAGATGACTCATGTCCGATGTGATGCATATTTTTTGTAATTTTTTCCAAGAATAATTAATTATGATTTTTATTACAACTTTAAAAAATATAAAAACTCGTATCCGACCACCTTAACTTGGTCAAAACTTCATGAAATTCAATTTTTCTTTTTTTAATCCTATAGTATGTGAAGCATAGAATGTGACACATGTTTTAGATTCAAAAAATATGATATCATTTGAAAGCTATAGATGTTTTTCAATCAGCCTATGAATCAAGACTATAATCATAATTCAAATAGAAAATGAATAATAATTATTTATTAAATTCAAAGTAAAGCATAATTTATATTGGTGGAAAGCTAAGAATTTCCTTTAAAAACACTATTTGTTTCATCAATTTTGGGTAAAAAAAATTCGTTAGCCACATACTGATCATAGTGCCACTTTTTGGCCCATCATGATCCTGCACATACCCATTCATGCCCTACTACTCCATGTGGTGAGTATTTAGAGAAGGACCTTGCAGAATACAACTTTGAGATACATATAGAAAGAGGAGGTTTGGATCCTCTAGGTGAATTTAAAAAGTAGGTTGGAAGGTAGTATGCCCATAGGCTACACATTCAAGATTTCTGGGCCAACTATGATGATGACCATGAGGTCACAAGGAGGTATTACATGAGGATGATAGCCAAATTTGTGAAATATGTCATTTTGTTCCTAGTACCTAACTAGGTAGTCAAGGAGAATAATGTTCTCAATGAAATATACAATGCTTTAGTCAATATGCCATTGCTCGTTATTGATTGGACTAAACCTGAGGTCATAGATTTGAATATTGTCACTCACCTAGTGGAGCAGAGAACTAAAAAGTGGTTTGATGCTCAAATATCCCAACTATAGAAATAAGGCATGGAGCTGAATTATGAAAAATTAGACAATGAAATTGAAAGTGATACAAATAGTGGCATCACTATCGATCCTTCAGGTGAGGTTCCTGAGTCTCCACCTACCACTAGATCCAAGAAAAGAAAGGATACATCAAAAAGGCATCCCAAGCAAAATGTTTTAATCAAAATATAACTTGACGGGTAGAGGCCTCCAATGAAACCCAAGAGAACAAGAACCTTCATTCCTAATATGCCAGCTATCTAGGAAGAAGGGTCTCCACCCCAAGAGGAGGAAAAGGTTGAGAAACCACCGTCTCAACCATGCACCACTTCTACATTTCCCTCAATCATTGCCACTATGCTATCTCCTTCCACCCCTCAATCATTACCCATGTCATGTCTACCCATTGTGGACATCTTTGTACACCTCACTTCTATTTCCCTGACTACTCAAGTAGTCATGGTGGATTCCTCCTCTTCAACCACCTCCTTGCTATCATCTTCCTCACTCCCACCTGAATTGCCCAAGGTCTCCACCTTACCACCTTCCATTCCTACAACTTCTATGGCACCTATTACCTTACTAGAGACTTTTGTCTCTTATATAATAAATGTGCCACCTCACTTCTCTAAGGTAATTTTGAATCTTGAGGTTAAAATTCTCATGGCTCAACTTGCTGCAGAACTACTCATCTCTCCTCCTCCCACCAAGCCATCTAAAATGGAGGCTACAATGCAAATCTATGAAGAAATGGAGAGGTTATTTAGGGAACAACCCAAGGAAGTAGTGTTAGATGTCACCAAAGAGCCTGAGAACTCATAACAAGATTATTATTATTATGAGCATGTCAATGAGGTCCCAAGGATTGATCTAGATGAAGTAGCTTTTAATGAAGAAGGGAAAAAAAATGCCCAAAGATGGAGAAATGAGAAAATTTGACAACTAATATGATGTCAAGAATTCAGATCAAGAGCCTAAGGGTGAGCAGCTTGAAGAGCCTAAGGATAAAGGGGAAAGCCTAGAGGAGCACCACTCTAAGGAAGGGAAAATTGATGTAGAGATTGATGTGGATAAAATTGATGAATTCCCAAAAGATGGCCAAGATGAGGGCCCACAAAATGAAGAAGTTCCTCCAGATGGAGAACAAGATAAAGAAGGAGAGAATTCAAATAAGAGGGATGTTGAGACCAATCAAGAATTTGAGATTGAGCACACCAGAAGTGAAATTCCAACACAAGAAGGAGATATTATTAAGAGAAAAGGAGAACCCATTAAGCCTAAGAAGGGAAACGAAATTATGCAAGAGAACAAGTAGGACAAGGAAGAAGAGAACGTTGAAGATGCTCCTAGGAATGAGAGGGAGGAGCCTTCAAAAGATCAAGAAGAAGGGGAAAATAATGAATTCAACAGTACATCCCCTAACCATTAAACAAAGGTTCCTTAATGGTTGGAGTAGTAGTTGAAGAGGAAATATCCTATGCTTGTAGACCCTAAAGCACGTTTAGAGGCAATACTAGCTCAAACTCAAGTGAAGACCTGAGAGAAGAAGAAACCAAAGATTAGATCTCACATCACAAAAGATTCCTCAAGTTCTAGGATATTATAGGTAGCCACCCCAATGACAGATAAGGATGCTGACACTCTTCAAGGAAAATATTACCAGGTAACTACTGCCAATTTAGGCCCCACATCTAGAGCCAAAAAGATTGATGAATTCCAAGGGTCAGTTACTACAATCCTCCAACAAATGAACAAGGATCAATCCACCAAGGAGGAATTAAAAGCATAAGTTACAAAATTGACTACCTACATACAACAGTGGAATACAATTGAGGAAGAGGCCCCAATAGAATCACTAGGACCCTCCTTACTATCAAAAGAAGAAATCAATAAAATGGAGAAGATGAAGAACTAGACCAATTCCACCACCGATTAGTTCAAAAGAGTAGTAGAAATGGGAAATAAGGGAATTATTGTGTAGCCAAGATGCATAATGACTATATGGTCATACAAAAAAAAGTTGAAGAGGAGGTTGAGGTGTGTAAGGAATTTCTTGAACTTTACAGGATCACATACCCCAAGCTAGAGAGCATTCGCAAGCTCTCCGTAGAGATTTGGGAGGAGTAAGCCTTACCGAAAGAAGATCACTGGCTACCCAAAGCATGCCTACTCAATTGCGAATTAAGAAAAGGAGTCCTAGAGAAATATTTGATTGAATTGGAGGCTAATCATGCTTGAGTTGTGGCTCACCTGGTTGAATGTGATGATCACAAGAACTAGTGACAAGATATAAGATGCCAATACAAGAGTTAGATCAAGAGGCTATAAAGCACGAGTTCCATAAGAGAATGGAATAGGGAGCCAATGACATTTTTTTAGCAGACTTCATGGATTTAGCTACATAGGCCTTCTTGGAATTAGAGCAAATGGTCAAGGCAGGGGAAACATGCATAAGGCATCATGATGAAATGGTGGAAGGATTTAAGAGGATCGCCTTACAGATCTCGAACTTATCATAGGAAAAAAAGCTCTTGGCTACCATTGGAAAGTTTGTCCATTATGCTATATTGTGAAAATAAGTTGGAAATCCTATAATATATGATGAATATTTAAAAAGGTAGCTAGACGACGAAATAGGCTAGAGGAAAAATAGAGAAAAGACAAAATAGCCTATTTTATATTGTAAATTTTGTACTCATATTGGGTGATGTGAAAACCCTAAGTTAGAATGAATTTGGACCATTCATTCTACTTTTTGAAAACTATAAATAGGGGCATCCCCTCATTTTCAAAGAGAGGGATGAGTTGTTGTGTAAAGGAACTCTGCAACAATATATAAAAAAAAGCATTGAAGTTGATGGTTTCTTTGAGTTTTCTCATTGTGTTTGCATGATTCAGCCTCCATATGTTTATTTCAGTTTTTTCATTTACTGTTATATTTGCTTCCATCTTGTTAGTTCATGTTCATCTTTAATGGTAATTGTATGTTGTGGTATTTGACGCGCTTATAGCTCATACTTTTAGTAGTTTATTGATGATAAATTTTTGTGTAAAATTATTCTGAGCTCCTTTATTTTTTGTGCCTAAGTTCAACTATTCATTCATGATAAATAGGTGAATGACATGATCTAAAAATCTACAAAGAACCTTAGAAGATTACACTAGTTTTGTTATACTTTAGATGATTCTTGGTTAAACAAAACTTAGTTTTGGAAGTTTTTCTACTGAAATATCAACCATTGTTACTATTGTTCAAGGTTTAGTTTTAGAATAATTCCTCTCAACCCTTTAACCTTTCAAATTTTATTTTTAAAATATGAATTAAACATAAGTTCCCAACATCACTGCATAACTAAATCTAATGATTGAAACAAGTTTCAGACTATTGTCTTAGCATTTTCTATCACTATTCATAATTTACAGAACTCTAAAACTCTGTTGTAGACCCATAAATTCCAAGCTTCATGAACTATAAAGGCCCCTTGTGATTACCAGCAAATCACACATCCACATTGAGTTATTTTTGCATAGTCATCACCTAACATCTGAGATACCTTGGGATATTTTCTGCAACTTAATTGCAAGGAATTATCTTTCAAGAGAGATAGAGCATTTATGTTCTGTCTATGTTGAGAAATGCAAAAACACCCATCAACAGGTTGTAGTAATGATAAATGTATGTCCAGTAGAAGAGGTAGGTGATATTTTTCTAATAAGATCCAAATCGCAAACTGAGAATGTCCAAATAGGAACTTGGGCATGAAGCTCAAATGTAGGAGTATGAATAAAATTGTTGTATTCTTGACATTTATGACATTTATTAATGTATTAAAAATAATCTTGCTCCAATAGTATCCTATGCGAACTAATTTTTGAACTAACGATCTTCCCCCAAAATGTTCTCCACAAGCATTTGCATGGCTTCCTCAAGTGCTATAGGGATTTTATTGTTTAATACATCTACATGTAAAATACCATTAAAAGACCTTTTGCATAACATTTATGCAAGGATTATATACTTAGATGCAATTTTTCAAAAACAAGCTTGAGTGTTCTTAGTTATAGGCTAGGAAAAGTACCTTCTTTTAAAATATCATTCTATACCACTTCTTAGAGTTTTTAGTGTCAGATAATAAAACTTATTTTATTTTATCATCTATCGATGGTTTACGGATCATTTGGACTGTGAATGTGAAATCAACAAAAGGATCTTTAAGAGATACAAGGAAAGTGGTGCTTTCCATTGCATCTGCATGTCGATTATCCTTTCATAGTATATTGTTGATTGTATATGAGTTAAATTTATCTAATAATGTCATTGTGAGGCTTTTGTATCAAATGAGCTTATCATGTTTTTCTTGATATGAACCATTTATTTGTTGAATGAATAATTGAAAATCACCAAATATAGAAATGTATTTGACTTCTAATGCTAACACTGCATGCGTAATAGCTATTAAAGCTTCATACTCTACAGTGTTATTTGTACATAAGAAGTTTAACTAGAAAGATAAGGGGATAGGCTTACCCAAAGGAGGAATACGAATAACACCTGCCCTGGGGCCAATTCGACACTTTCCCATGTTTCATTCCCTTTTTGAATAGTCAACACATTCACATCAAGGAATGAGACCATATTAGGAAATGATAAGGGACAGGGATCATGAGATAATTGATTGGTCAAGGCTTATCCTTTGATTTCCTTTTGAGAGACAAATTTAAGATCAAACTCAGTTAACAACATAACCCACTTAGCTAAGTTCCTTCATAAAAAAAATTTAGCAAAAAGGTATTTTAAAGGATTGAACTTCATCATCACATGAATTTCTAAATTTAATAAGTAGTGTCTCAATTTACTAGTAGCAAATACAAGAGCTAAAAATTGTTTTTCTATTGTTGTATATTGTGTCTTGTAATCAACTAAGGTTCAACTAATGTAATAAAATGGATGTTCTCTACCACTGTCATCTTATTGAGCCAACAATACTATGAGAGCATGGGCTGATGCTACTGTATAAAGGATAAATGGTTTTCCTTGCATAGCAGGTTGTAAAATGGGTGGAGTAGCAAGATATTCAATATCAAGTTATACTTTTACATTCTTTCAAAGATTTTTCTGAAGGATATTCACATTGTCTTGTGAAGTTCAAGATTTGGCTAGAATATCATCAATATAATCTTCCAAGATGATCTTGTGTATGTAATCATGAAATATCAATGTCATAGCTCTTTGATATGTTGTGCTTGCGCTCTTTAATCCAAAAGGAATGACCACCCAAAAAAAATCCCCCAAGCTATAGTAAATGTCATCTTATATTGATCTTGAGGATTGATAAAGATTTGATTATATCCACAAAATTCATCCATGAACAACAAAGCATGTCCAATAGTTGAATCTACTATCATGGAAAAATCATCTTTTAAAGATTCTTTATTTAGATCATGAAAATTCATACACATCCTAATACGATTATCAAGTTTTGCAACTACAACAATGTTTGAGATCCAAGGAGAATAATTGATAGGTCATATAAAACTAGCTTCAAGGAGTTTCTTAATCTAAGGTCAGTGTAGGATCATGGGGTTTCGTTGTACACTTTTTCACACATACCCCACCAGAGGTAGGGATGCTCTCCTTGCTTGCTTTAGGTTTTCCCTTATTCCCCTTAAGGGATAGGACCCTCAAAATTTTGACCCTTTTTGCTTCACTTGTGGAAACTAATGTTCTATCTACACTTAATGTTCTTTGATTGCAGCTTTTGATCTCAAGACATCATTAAAACTCCATGCTTTTATCAAAAATTCCATCCATGGGTGAAATTGGCTAAGTCTGGATAGGGTTTGGAGATTCTGCCTTGTCTCATATTCTCTGAGTGATGGGTCATCTCAAAAAATATGAGGTACCTTGGATTTTCCATGGACTAATCCCTTCAAAGATTCTGAGGTAGCTTGAAGTTTCTGAGTCCAACCGCCTATCATATCGTCGAGTCCTCAAATGTCATGTTGTACATTTATGATGGGTAGGTAAGCACAGTTAATGGGGTCTCAAAGGATTATTTAGTGGCTATTCGAGTGTAATTTTATCACTTTGAATTTTGAGTTTGTGGCATTTGATGAGTTGGTTCCTTCCTCCAAGATTGGTGATTGCATTGGGTATGCTAGCCTTCCTTGTGGATTTGTGGCGTGAATTCATAGGTGCATTTGGTTACTTGTCTCTCATCTTTCATCCTTTAAAGGTATGGTTTTTTCCCTCTTTTGTGATTTTGACCGAGCTTTACATGAAGATTTAATGGTGTGCCCTACATTTCTATTGCACCTTTATGATGAATCATGTTGATGAATATGATTTTTATTGATTATGTGAGATTTGATGGGTCTTGTGGGAAAATTTGACATTATTCATAAGCTCTTTTCAGGATTTAGTTTTTTCTTCATGCACACTAGGGTTTTTCCATTCATCATCATCTTCTTGTAGTCATAAACCAGGGCTTCCTATGCCGTGTGATTTAGAATTTGAAGGAGGATGTTTTGTTGAATATTTTGCAAGCTACGAATCCATCCAAGTATGTGAGTTAATGGTATGATAGCCCAACATAGGTGATAAAGCCTAAACCCTATCCATTCTCGCAATACTCTAACTGGTTTTAATTTCAAAATTGATAAAGGAGGTAGGGTTCCTTGGTGCAATATTTTGATCATCACTATGAAGTTAACGAATAGGCTTTGATTTGTAAGCATAAAAAAGGAACCTTAAGTTGGACCAAATGAAGAGAGTAACATTCAATATCGCACACAAAATGGAAACATAACAAAAATATCAATGAGTGATCAAATTTAAAACTTCTTAGAGGATTCACTAACCCTTGGACTTTCTGAAGATCAATCCTCTCAGAAAATCCTATGCACCTTGGATTTTCTAAATCCACCCACTATGCAAATGCCTGAGGGTCATTTAGATGTCATTTTTCTTATGTTTGAGTTCAGGTTGGGCTAGGTATGTTTGATTTTAGTTTTGAGAGTAATATTATTGAATTCTGAGATTTCACCACACTACAGATTTCTCGAAGGAGCTCCCTTCATAAAATTCACCCTACCTTGGATTCTCCAAGTCCAAGCAGGTGTGGAAATCCAAAAGGTATTGTGAAGATATGAATGAGGCTGGAATGTGATAACCTTAGACATTGTGAAGTAATTGTACATCAATAAGGAATGTGGTTTGCAACTTAACAAATACTAAGGTAAAACCTTCAGGAATTACATCCCTGGATAGAATCTCCGAGCCTTAATCCACTCAAAAAATCTAAGGCACTTGGGATAGTTCTGCATCTCCTTCCAATCTTGGAATCCCAAGTTCTCATTTGAGTGAGTCAAGCCATAGATATTACATGTTTTATTACTAAGGAGAAGATCATGTGTCATCCATGGTAAGTTTTAAATTCAAATTTTATGTGAAGCATGACCTTTCAGGGATTTCACCCCAAGGTGGATTTTCTAAACTTTAATTCTTCTGTAGAATTTTCCTTAGGTTGGATTTTCCAAAATTCCTTGAGCCCCTTGAAATATTGAAGTACATTGGATTTTAAGTTATTATCTTTGGATTTTAAGATGAATGAAAAGCATTAAATATTAATGAGTATGTTATGTATCTTCTCTTTTAATGTTAATTTGATCATGATTAGCATCTTGGTGATTATTGATATGTTTTTATAATAGATGCAGGAAAAATTGAGTCCTGGGAAGACTACCAAGACAAAGGTTGCACTTGTGCAAGAAGAGGTTAAGAAGAGGGTAGGAAGAATGAAGTATGACTTCAAAGGGATATGGACTGAGTCCAAGATCTCTTTTGCATGGTATGGGATAGCTGATACAAATATGGGGCATGTTGACCACGATGATTTTCATCAAAGGATGTTTGGAAATGCACCTACCCAGTAGGCACAAATCATTAAACACACGGGCTTAGCTCAAGTAGTAGGGTTTCCACTGATGCAAACCCAAGGTCAAGAAAAAATTCAAATGACAAATATAAGAGTATGAACCAATCTCTAAAACAACATCAAGTGAATTTCACAAGTTCCTCCTGTTAGGCATGCATTTCCTATTAATAGTGTCAACCCGGTTCAAGGGAATTTTCACCCAATTTTTCTAAATGAATTTCCAATTAAAAGATGGTTTTAGATACTATTTAAAGGTTCACATAACATACTCTAAGATCAACTTAGACTCCTTTGGACCAGTATTGACTTTCAATACACTCACCATGGAAAGACCTAGTGAAATAGGTTTATTTTACAAAGGAAGCATCCTCCAAAGTTCTCCAATCTCCCTAAAACCTTGGGGAAGAAAATTAAATGCTTCAAAACCATAGATTCCACTATTGGATTGTACTTGTATGGTCAGATTCATACCAAACTTAGAAACCCTCCATTTCAATGCAAGAAACAATGGTTTTGATAGAAAACTTCATTCCAAGGCTTTCAAAGCTCAATTATTGACCCAAAAACATTCCTACAGGTCTTCCTAGTAACTTTACATACTTACAAACTCAATTCCATTAGTATTTCATTAAGGACCATCACAAAACTACCATTTTTCAAGGAAAAAATATACTTTCAACCCTAGAACATCACTTCAATACCACATTCCTTCACCCTCTTATTCACTAAAGTACTAAAATACATAAGTTGACATTCCATAGACCAATACGCCAAGTAACAAGACCAATACAGTAGGTGGATTGGTTAATTTTTCATATTTTCCCCCTCAAAACCCTTGACATAGGAAAATAGGGCAAAATTATGTTTCGTTAGTTTCTCACTCAAATCAATGAATTAAAACTTCAAATAAAATAGAAATTCAAGTAAACATGGGTAACTCCAAGTACTGATGAATTCAGGCCATGAACATCCTGTATGGTTATGTATAGCACCAAATTTCTTCAAGAAAACTGGGAAAACACAAAAATTTGCTCAATAACAGTGGTATTTCTTTAATTTTATTGGATACAAACTTTATTCAACCCCTCATTCAAGCCTTGGAAGGATTTTTAGATCATTCCCACATAAAAATACCTTCAACCACTAAGCACAACTAATCTTCTCAAGTAATTGACTCCTAAATTGCAAGTTTTGCTAAGGTTACACTTAACAACATTTTGTAACTCTTGCATTATTCCACCTAATTGACTTCTTAAGACCTAAAATACCCTTAAACACCTATTATGTGGCCTTTTAGACCTTATTCATGACCTTATACAAGAAAAAATAAAGAAATTTCACCTTTACCCATCTTGGCATGGATTGAAAACCTTTACATATTTTCAAGATTTGTTATATTTTGCAACTTCCTCATTGATTAAACATTGAAAGACCTTTCAAATCCACCTTTGATCACTTTAGGACTCCTTATGTTAGCACCATAAGGTATAGGTTCCCTTGCACCATACACCCCACCAAGAAAAAGTCTCTTGTCCTAAGAGTTATTTGATGTTCCATGCTTCAACACTGCTACTCCATGCATCTTCAAACCTGATGTCTACCTCCTTGTCCCTAAACCAAAGTTTGACGCTGCTCCATGTCCTAGACTTACAAACAAATAATCATTAGCAATAAACAACCCTATATTTTCCTTGGTTTCATATATGTTCTTGCAACTTCCCTTCCTTTTTTGCATATTCTACCCTGTGATCAAACTTAAATCCCTTGACCTCACTATCCTCGGCCCTTTCATGCTTCCATCATCACTTACCCATGCATTAACAACTTTATTCACTTTCTCCTCGACAAATTTCACTGGCTTTGTAACATTACACTCAACTATAGGACATGCAATTGTCCCAATGATGACTACACTCTACTCAATGAACTTTTCCTCAAGCATTCTACTCTGTTTTCCATACTGCCCTACAAACTTGTCAACATTCACCTTGCTCAAATCAGACCTAGGAATGAATTTCATCTCTTCCTTTTTCAAAAACATTTTTTCACTATCCTGACACCATTTGGAGGTGTCTTACTGTCCCAACACCATAACCTTATTCCAAATCAGAAAACATATCATTTTTATTGTCCTCGGGCCTTAAAGGCTCCTTATTTCCAAACATGACCATCTTAGACTTACCTTTATTCTGCCCTCTTTCCTGCAAAGGGATTAATTTGAAATTTTGATCATCCTTCCAAATGGTATAAGTTTTTTCCCAACCATCATACATGGACCTTATATCAAATTTCCATGGCCTCCCCAAGAGACAATGGCAACAATCCATTGGCAATACATCACATAGGACTCTATCCTTGTACTACCCAATCTAGAAATCCACATACGCTTTCTCATTCACCATTAAAGTTTGACTATCATTCACCCAAGAAACTTTGTATGGTGCTACATGAGGTATCTTTTCTAGACTCAACTTATCTACCATTTCCATACACACCATGTTATCTTGAGAACCAGAATCAATTACAACTTGGCACAATTTACCTTTGCATTTACATGAAGTTTTGAATAGGATCCTTCTTTGACTCATTTCTTCTTCCTTTGGTGTTTGCAGCAATGTTCTCCTCATCATGAGTGCCTCTCCAACTTCTAGATCTGTAGGCCTACTTGTACTTGTAGAACTTTCACACTCTTCCTCTTGAATCAATTGTGTTCTTCTCTCATTCCTCCTATCACCACTTGAAGTTTTAGCTTGATTTTGAGGACACTTGAAGAAGGGTTGTCTAAACTCATTGCACTTGTAACATCTTCTAGAGAACTCATTGAAAACCCTCTTTGTTCTAAAGCTTGTCCTTCCACCTCTCCATCCACCTCTTGACTCAAGAGCTTGTTCCTTGTTTTTATCAGCCTCTTCATGTTCTTCCTTGGATTTCCTTGAACCTCTTCCTCTATTGACACCACCTATGCCCCTTGCTTGTCCCTTTTGTCTCCTTTTGATTCTATCTTCTACCATCATTGCCATTTGAAATCATTCTTCAACTATTTTAGGTGGATTGAGGCTGATCTCATCCCTTATATTCAACCTCAAACCACTCAATCATCTTGCCACTCTTTCAACTTCATCCTCATTATGACCTTCTCTTATACACAATCTATGAAACTCGTAAGTGTAAGACATCACATCCATTTCTCTTTGTTTTAACTCTTGCAATTTCATGAAATTTTGAATAGCATAATCTCCATGTAAGAATTGAGTCTTAACATTTGCTACCATTCTATCCCAAGAACATAATTTCGACTTACCTTTCTTGACTCTATTCTATTGAAAAAAATTCCACCATGTGAGAGCTGGTCCTTTCAACTTTGTCTTTGCATACTTAACCTTCTTACTGTCATCAATATCTTCAAATTCAAAAAATTTATCCAAAGAATCAATCCATGCTAAAAATTCTTCAATATCCATCTTACCTCCATACATGGGCACATCAACTTTTATCTTAGAAGTCTTGTCACCTTTTATCACCTTAGGCATCCTAATCATTCTTCTTTCATTAGGATCCAATTCATCTTCTTCATCTAGAACTAGAGGATGTCCTTCTTCCCCTTCAACCTCTTCATCACTTTTCTCTTCATCTACAACTCCTCTCCTCTGATTCTTCTCAAATCTGCTATCCTTGCTATAGTAGACTCTTGAGACTCTTTGTAAATCCTTTCCTTCCTTTCCAATTTCTCCTTCAACTCTTGTGTCTCCTTAGCCATTGCACTACCCTTTGGAGGCATTTTCCACAACCTGCAAAATCAAACAAATGACCAACAACAAGATCTTGTACCTGATGCTCTAATACCACTCTTATGCAGACACAGGGTGGAGACCAACTTCAAATGAAAAATATAAGAGTATCAACCAATCTCTAAAACAACATCAAGTGAATTTCACAAGTTCCTCCTATCAGGCATGCATTTCCTATTGATAGTGTCAACCCAGTTCAAGGGAATTTTCACCCAATTTTTCTAAATGATTTTCCAATTAAAATATGGTTTTAGATATTCTTTAAGGTTTCACATAACATACTCCAAGATCAACTGAGATTCTTTTGGACCATTATTGACTTTAAATACACTCACCATGGAAAGACCTAGTGAAATAGGTCTATTTTACAAAGGAAGTATCCTCCAAAGTTCTCCAATCTCCCTGAAACCTTGGGGAAGAAAATTAAATGCTTCAAAACCATAGATTCCACTGTTGGATTGCACTTGTATGGTCAGATTCATACCAAACTCAGAAACCCTTCATTTCAATGCAAGAAACAAGGGTTTTGATAGAAAACTTCACTCCAAGGCTTTCAAATCTCAATTGTTGACCCAAAAACATTCCTATAGGTCTTTCTAGTCACTTGACATACTTACAAACTCAATTCCATTAGTATTTCATTGAGGACCATCATAAAACCGCCATTTTTCAAGGAAAAATTACACTTTCAACACTAGAGCATCACTTCAATACCACATTCCTTCACCCTCTTATTCACTAAAGTACTAAAATACATAAGTTGAAATTCCATAGACCAATACACCAAGTAACAAGACCAATACAGTAGGTGGGTTGGTTAATTTTTCATATTTTCGCCCTCAAAACCCTTGACACAAGAAAACATGGAAAAATTGTGTTTCGTTAATTTCTCACTCAAATAAATGAATTAAAACTTCAAATCAAATATAAATGCAAGTAAACATGGGTAACTCCAAGTACTAATGAGTTCAGGCCATGAACATCCTGTATAGTTTTGTATAGCACCGAATTTCTTCAAGAAAATAGGGAAAACACAGAAATTTTCTCAATAATAGTGGTATTTCATTAATTTTATTGGATACAAACTTTCTTCATCCCCTCATTCAAGCCTTGGAAGTATTTTTAAATCATTCCCACATAAAACTACCTTCAACCACTAAGTACAACTAATCTTGTCAAGTAATTGACTCCTAAATTGCATGTTTTGCCAAGGTTACACTTAACAACATTTTGTAACTCTTGCATTATTCCACCTAATTGAATTATTAAGACCTAAAAAACCCTTAAACACCTATTATGTGGCCTTTTATACCTTATTCATGACCTTATACAAGAAAACATAAAGAAATTTCACCTTTACCCATCTTGACATGGGTTGACAACCTTTACATCTCTTCAAGATTTGTTATATTTTGGAACTTCCTCATTGCTTAAACATTCAAATCCACCTTTGATCACTTTAGGACTCCTTATGTTAGCACCATAAGATGTAGGTGACCTTGCACCATCCACCCACATTCTTGTGCCTTGAATTAGTATTAGAATGTGAAAAGCATTATGATGCTGAAAAGAAGATAATAGTGGGTCCACAAGGAAGGGTCATTACCAATTTGACTAAAGAATCTATAGTTGAGACCTTCAATATTGCTTCCCACTTTAAGGAAATCAACATCAAAGAGGAAAAATAATTTTATACTAAGGACTTCTCCAGGGCTTTGGATATAATGAACCATTCCTGGATTTCTTTAAACCTAACCGACATTATTCTAAGCTCCCAAAACAATTATATAGGAGTGACTTCAAGATGGAATATCATGATATTATCTCACTCCTGGGAAAGGTGGTGGGACTAGAAGAGGCCTTCAATTTCAAAACCTAGATGTTCTATCCAATAACTCAGATCATAGGAAGAAAGCACTATCACTGGGAAAATATATTGAGTGACAATCTAGACATGTAATTGAGAAGCGTACATGATACCAATATGTTCACAATGACTTCTTACCTTTTCTACAAGTTTGTAAGTAAGAAAAAATATAAGGGCATGAGTTGCAAAGGGATCCTTGGAAAGGATAGAATATGTGTTGTTTATCCTCAGCTCTAGTTCAAGACAACCAATTATAGAAGAGAAAATGATGCTTTCTTCATGTAACTTCCAAGATTACTGTATGGTGCTCTTCATGTAAGAATCTCAGCAAAAAAAATGGAATTAATCAAGAAATATGGGCAATGGATCATCTAGTTTCAAAGATTTACATATGCCAGAATACAAGGAACTCCTACAGTACCAATTAGATTACCAAGATATCCCACCAACAAACTCATTTTTTTGGAAGTGACAAGAAAAATGGTTTCCTTTGATACTGTAATACAATATTTACATAGGAAAGGGCTTGGACATGAATTCCAAATGAGAATTGGTACCCTAGAAGCCTTCCCTTCCCTCCAGAGTGCCAAATACATAGAAAAGGAAATGGTACAATTTAATTTATTCTCACACCAATAGGGACAATTTTGATCCTTATGGAAAGGAACACATGTTAGCCAATAGAGAAAACAAACACAAAGATCATATATAGGATTATTGGGCTAACTGCAGAGATGAGTTTCAAGTTATAAGAAGAAGGTTTTCTAAGATACCCTTGAAACTCATCACGCTTTACAAAGTAGATCAAGTGCTAGATCAAGTGGATGATGGTGAAGAGGACCTTGTACTATATCATGACTATGACCCCAATAAAAACCAACCTTTTCCACCCATCAGTTAGTCAGAAGAGGAAGTAGTTGATCTTAATTAGGTAACTGACCCAGTAAAGAGATATTCTAGGTTGTGGGTCAAACACAAGGTCTTGGAGTTACAAATAGATGGTACAAACTTCACCTATGATTTGATGGGGAATCTAGAACCCCATTCAGAGGACATAGAGGCAACTAGAGATGATGTTAAAAAACCTCAACATGAGGGTGATCAAGAATAAAATAGGCCTCTCACTCTAAAGAGGAGGACAAGGAGTTAGTCCCAAGTGAAGAAAGTTGAGAGGTAGCCTATTTCTAAGGCAAGGAAGGCTTCCAAAGAAGCTGTTGAGGAAGAAGATGAGACTTCTCAACTTACTAGGGAAAGTAATTTAGTAACTGAAGGTCAAAGGATAGCCAAGAAAAATAAGACTAATGACAATATAGTTGATTCTTCAAAAGCCGTGGAAATTGAAAGTTCTTGGGAAAAACCACAAGTAGATGTGAGGAGGAATTTTCCAAAGTAGAGGGTGTCCCCTATGGGAGATTCAGGGGTTGAAGCTAAAAAGGTGCATGATGAAGAGGCACCTACTGATGATCTTATGAAAGAGATGGATAAAGTAGCTCCATGAAATAGTGCCCCTTCTCCATCCCCAACACAAAATATACAAGAATATGAAGTCCTTAGAGAACATGAACAATCAGGTGGAGTAGGAATCCCTAATAAATTTGATGAGGAAATACAAGATGAAGAGGTGTCAACTCCAAATGATGGACAATTGAGTGACCTTGTGAAGGAATTGAAGGAGAAGGAGGTACTAAGTGTTGAAGTTTTTTTATGCACTTCTCAACACAAGTAATGCATAGATGCATCACCTCTCTTGAAAGACAATCTTCCACAATAAAATTGCAGAACACTATCCCAATGTCTCTAGTGTCAGGTCTTGACAGTGCTTGGGATATCTTAGTTGTTTTATGTGATTTTGTTCGAGTCACAAGGAGGACTTACAGATGAGTTACAAAGCATGGGAAGTTGGGTTTGCAAATGGAGTTCTTAAGATGGGAAAATTGTGTGTTTTCCGCAGGTTCAAACAGTAGTCTTGAACTCCATTTCAACTTTGGATTTGGCTTTACAATGTGCAATGAACCTTTCCTAAGGTTACTCATTAAAAAAGGAGAAAGGGAAGGGGAGAGAGGAAGTTCTTAGACCTGAAACTACGAATGAACAATGATCATGGAGGCTACTATAGTAGAAAAACTCCCTAAATTGGGTTTTCCTTGGCCAAGAGGAACCTACATTTATACAAAACCAGTGCAATCTTTTGAGGACTATATATTTTCATATTGCACATGAAAATCATGCACATGCAATTGATTTAAGTTGTAGCATTGAAATCAAGAAGCCCAGGCTAACTTTACATAGTAGTTTGTCATCAACAAATGCTAAAAGTATGGGTTGAAAGTTCATCAAATACCATAATAGCAATTTCCATTATCACTTCCATTCAAGAATCTACAACTAAAACTACTATGGAAGGTAGAACCATGTATGCAAGATGAGAAAACTGAAAGAGAACATCCATAAAACCATGCAATGTTGTCTTCTATTGCTGCAAATGCTTTTTACAATAGCTCTCCAACCTTTTACAAATGAGGGGAAAGCCCCTATTTATAGTTTTCCAAAGCCCAAATTAATGGCCAAGATCAATTTCCAATGAATGGCCCATATTTGATTTACATTAGGGTTTCACCTACCCCTCATTGTCCTGTAATTATAAAATACAATTTTGGATTTTCCCTATTTTGTCACCTAGTGCCCAGGTGTTGTAGCAGTTTTGTCATTTAGCTGATTTCCCTTTTACTATAGCTAAAAATACCTAAAAGTTGCCTTCTTACTTGATGTGTTTGTAGTGTTCCTCATCAGATCAAACAGGATCATCAAGGACTGGCATCTATGGATTGGTTGCCCCTAATTCGGAGGACAGTTCATCATCATCTAGTGAAAAGTAGGACAGCTCCCTCATTCCTTCTTCAAGGCCACCCCCTTGCATTTTTGTCATTGACTTCCTTGGCACAAGCCTTCTTCTAACAATGACCTTGTTGGTGGGTGCTAGGGGGAGAAGAAAATGTGAAATGAATGGTGACAAGAGCTATGCACATTCCTTGTTTAGCTTCTCGATGGGTCTCCTGATGGATCCGCAGTAGGCTCCTTAAATCCTGCGTACATGAAATGTCGTAAGTGCTTTCATAAACAAATCAAGACAAAAATTAATCAAATCCTGCAAACTCCTTGTTAGATCCATCCATGCATCATCAAATGATCATAATATTCATATTTGGAGCTCATTTGGACCACAAACATTAATGCGGGCCCAAGAGGGTGGGTAGTGAACAGGGGACAGCAAACCGGAAGGGAAGTTTTCAGACCTAACAAAACTTAGCAAAACTAAGATTTTTCAATTATAGCACATGGGAAAAGGGGAAGAAAGAGTGTCAAGATAAAATTCCTCAATAGTTGACTTATTTGAAAAAAATGGAAGCTTGGAAGGGGAAAGCCAGAGAGCCGCCACCCTTTTGAAATGATAATGAGCACACAATGGCCCGGAAGGAAAGTCCTGAACAACAACAGAAGGGAAGAGTTCCAGAAATGGCCACGAAGGGGTGGAGTCCCAGAAATGGCCATAGAGGTGCCAAGTTTTGGAGGTTGGGTTGCTGGGGGCCGACAGATGTTCAAAATGGCCACAAAGGAATAGAGTCCCGAAAACGGCCACGAAGGGGCCGGGTTTCAGATGCCGGGTCACCGGGGGTCCACAGATGTTCAAAACGGCCATGAAGGGACAAAGTCTCAGAAACGACCATGGAGGGGCCGAGTTCCGAAGGCCAGGTTGCTAGGGGCCGACAGATGTTCAAAACGGCCACAGAGGGATGGAGTCTTGGAAACTGCCATGGAGACGCCGAGTTCCTGAGGCCAGGTTGTCGAGGGCCGATGGATGTTCAAAACAACCATGAAGGGATGAAGTTTCAGAAATAGCCACGGAGGGGCTGGGTTCCGGAGGCTAGGTCCCCAAGGGTCCATAGATGTTCAAAATGACCATGGACGAATGAAGTCCTAGAAATAGCCATGGAGGGGATGGGTTCCAAAGGTCGGGTCACCGGGGGTCGATGGATGTTCAAAATGACCATAGAGGGACGGAGTCCCATAAATGACCATGGAGGGGCTAGGTTCCAGAGGTCGGGTCCTCGGGGGTCCACGGATGTTCAAAATGGCCACGAAGGGATGAAGTCTCAGAAAGAGCCACAAAGGGGCCAGGTTCTAAAGGCCAGGTCATGGGGGGCCACGGATGTTCAAAATGGACACAGAGGGATGGAGTCCCGGAGACGACCACAAAGGGGCTGGTTTCCGGAGGCCAAGTCGATGCAGGTCGACAAATGTTCAAAACAGCCAAAGAAGGATGGAGTTGCAGAAGGAAATTTTTGAAACCCCCAAAACTTAATGAAACGTTGGTAGTTCACTTAGGCACCACTAAAACATCCCAAATCCACAAGAAACTTGTCCCCAAAGTCAAAAATGTGGAAAGCAGACCACCAAGGGTCCACGAAAGTTCAAAATAGCCAAAGAGGGATGAAGTTCTAGAAGGAAGTTTCCAAAACCTCTGAAACTTAATGGAATGTTGGTAGTTAGCTTAGGCACCACAAAAAAATCCCAAATCCATAGGAAACTTGTCCCCAAAGTCAAAAATGTAGAAAATTGTGAATCGAGGGATCAGGGACCAAGTCAGTAGGAACAAGATAAAAGGAAGAAAAGGGAAGCGGGCTTTGTTTCTCCCCGGATTTGAATACCCCAAGTAGGTCAATTTGGTTAGGGGAATTTCATCATTTGAAGGCACATGACCAATTTGGGCTTGGAAAATGGGGCATGCAAAACAAGACAAGAGCAAAGCAACCTGTCGGGATTGAAAAGATGGGGTCCCTACCCATGGTGGGGCGTGTGTGCAAAACATGCACAACAAATGGCAACTCATTGGGGAAATGCTCCAGAGCATTTTGATGACAAACTAGAATCATGAACCCAGTATCTTTGGTTCTGACCTTCACTGTAGGGAAAACAAACTAGACACTCAACCAAAGGATCAAAACCACTAGCCAACCCAACCTTCAGTATGCAAAAATTTCAAGTGTATGTAGTTGCATTAATTCCCATCCTTCAATTGCTACAGGAACCCAAGCTCTATCAAGTTAAGCTACATAGTTTATTCTAACTCCAAAAGGATCTAGGACATTGCTTCACTGCCAGTCAGGCATCCATAGCCCTAACGAGGTTGTCGTTGTGATTCTTCTGAACATTGCTCTACTGTCGAACAGGTGTCTATAGCCCCAGTAGAGTTGCTCGGATACCCCCAAAAAGTTGAATTTTCTATTTCTTTTAATTTTTAATGTTTTCTTTCTTTCTTTCTTTTCTCTTTTTAGCTCTTTTATTTCACCTTGCAAGCATTGAAGCTCACACTTAGGGTTGAGAATCACAGTGGTGCTGGAGAATTTTTTTAGATTTTTCACTTAACTAGACTTCACAAAAGGCCCTATAGTGACTGTCAGATTCTTAAGATGTGTAAGAGCTATAAGATTTTAGAATACATCAGAGTTGGACTAAACCAACAACTTCTCGTCTTTGAATAAAATACCCAGATCACTTGACATTAACAGAAGACCTTCACCATCCACTCTAAAGATTTGATTAGAGTTTAACAAAGAAATGCATAGAACAACCCCAAGTGATAAGTATGGTTATTGTGCACATAGATGTGCCCAACTAGAACCAGAGGGACCCCGAGAAAAGAAGCAACAAAGAAAAAGAAAACAAAAATAAAACAACCTACATCACACCAACTAACCTAAGGAAAGCGGGAAAGTAGAGTATTTATAGGAAACCTATACTACTAAAAAATGAGCTATGTACAAAGAGATATTTACAAAGCACTATCTTCAAGAAAGGCAAGCTGACATTAACATTCATTGGATTTCACAGTGCATGCACAAGCAAATGGGTGATTGTTGTAGTTCTTAACCATGCATATTTATCCTTATATTCTGAAAAAAGAAATTCAACATTGTAGCACTCAAGTTCAATCGCATCATCATGAAAAATCATCAATTGAGGAGGCTCATTAACCCAATGGTTAATCCATAAACATGTTTTCCTTCCCTCACTCCCATAATCAAAATGATAAGTGCAATTATGAGAAATAATAGGGGCAAGGAAGGATAGAACCTGGATGTCATCGCATGGAGGTGGCAGTGTTGGACAGTCGAAAGAAAACACAACATCATTGATCATTGCATCGATAGCCTCGAGCAGGCATAGTGGAGGGTGCAACACTTTAGACATTAAGCCTACATAAGGCTAGGAGAATGGGGAAGAAAGAAGCCCTTTTGATCTTCCTATGGACTCGACAACCCCTATCAGCTATTCTTCAAGGAAGTACACCTCATCTTGTTGATCTTCTACAAACTGGTGTCCACTTGGTTGCTATCCTCGAGGGGCAGCATGTTGTTTCGTCTCCTTCCCCAAGGGTTGTCCTTATTTATGTGGTGTTCAATGTCATGGGACAATGACATGCGTGAATCTGTCCTATTGCAACCATCAGAATATGAAGAAGGATCAACAATGATCATGACATAAGGACTCCAATTTGCTTCTTGTAGTTTGTTGGGTGCTTCATCTCTGTTGGAAGCTATCTCAATACCTCTGCCTTTTTCTTCTTCTCTTTGTTGTGCATGCATTTCCTCATGGAATTCAGTCATCTCTTCTTGGTCACCATCATTGTAGATAGAGAAGGAACCCCTCTCCCACTCTGGAGGCTCTAGTATTTCATCAACAGGAGGGGCAAGTGGTATGCCTTCATCGCTACCATCTTCTAGAATGTATTTTTCTTCAGTGTTGGTGTACCTCCGCAATACAACCCCTAATGGAAAGAAGTCATCAAATGATGACACCTCATCAAGGGGACCAAAATCCTCTATTCAATCTACCTCCAAAGACTCACTAAAAATCCCATCGTCCATGGTACATAATTGCTCTTCAAGAGGAAGAACTTCTTAGTGACTGACGAACAACATTCCTGCTTGATCTACTTCATCACTCAGAAGTCTGAGACTGTATTGTTTTCCTTCATCTATTTCTACTGCAACATCCTCTTGAGGCTTGCCTTTAGCTAAGTCATCACTGAGCTTAGGCTCTTGGTCTTCTACTTCGATATGTGCAGCAAGTAGAGGAGGTTAGGCACTTGGCTGCTCCACTTGTCCTCTAATTTTTTTGATGGCCTCTTGGCACAGTTTGCATGTGAACTCTAAGTGTTATGAATCATGAAATCTACACCAATTTGGTAGCAACAACACCTCCAAATTCACTTGACATCTTAGTTTGGACCAATCCTTTGCTAATTTGGAGACGAGTTGGTCATATCTTTCCACTACTGGGTCATTATCATCACTTGAAAAAGAAGCTTGATGGCAGACAACCGTGGCGAGTGGTTGTTCCCACTCCTCCAAACTTTCATTTTCAAATTCTCGATCGCTGTAATTGAAAAAGGAGAGGTCTTCTAATTTGATTTCACTTATACCTTTGTTGTCATTTTCTATTGCTCCAAGGTTGTCAACCTTTTCTTCTTCTTGTTCTTTAGCATCTTTGTTGGCTATCCCAGCATTAGCTCATGTCAAATTTCTTAGTCCATCTTCAATGTGTTGTCCTCTAGATGTTGAGAACTCTTTGGCATCATGGAATGAATCATCCTCCTTGATAGTTGGTTTCTCCCACCTGTTCAAACAACCCTTGGCTTGAGCGTTGATGTTAGCACATAATGAACAAGTTAACTTTGAGTGAGATGCATTGTGAAATCTGCACCAACTTGACGTCAATACCTCCTCCAATATTAATCTATCCTTGTTGCTCAAATGTTCCTGTATTATCTCCTTGAATGCTTTTGCTTCCATGGTTGTCAATTCTTCCCCTGGGTCTGCAAGAGCTAAAGGTTTGTATATTTCCCAAAAGGGAATTTCTCCCTACAAGACCCTTTCGATTATGCTCAAGAAAGTCAAACATCCCAATTCTTTGTGCCTGCAAGTGCAATGGATCCGACATCTATCCGCCAACACAAATTTCTACAATGGCTTCTTTAGTCTCTTGTTCAAATCTCCATGTAGCTAAGTGATGTCAACTTGTGCATGGTGCTCCATTTTGACTCAAATTCTACTTGCCTTCAAAAAAAATTGACTTTATGTTTTAGCATTAAAATACATCTATCTATCTCATATTTCTTCTTTGAAAGTTCTCTTTTCAACTTCCAACTTTCAAATTTGTAGCCTCAACATGCCATGCCCTCCTTCTAGCGCCAGTTCTATTTATGTGTTTTTTATGCACTTCTCAACACATGTAATGCATAGATGCATCACCTTTCTTGAATGACAATCTTCCACAATCAAATTGCAGAACACTATCCCAAGGTCTCTATTGTCAGGTCTTGATAGTGCTTGGAATATTTTAGTTGTTTTATGTGATTTTGTTGGAATCACAAGGCAGACTTATGAATGAGTTACAAAGCATGGGAAGTTGGGTCTGCAAATGAAGTTATTAAGATGGGAAAGTTGTTATACGTTTGCTGCAGGTTCAAATAGAAGTCTTGATCTCCATTTCAACTTTGGATTTTGGCTTACAATGTGCAATCAACCTTGCCTAAGGTTACTCATTAAAAAAAGGAAAAAGGGCAGGGGAGAGAGGAAGTTCCTAGACCTGAAACTATGAATGAGCAATGATCATGGAGGCTACTACAGTAGACAAACTCCCTAAACTGGGTTTTTCTTGGCCAAGAGGAACCTACAGTTACACAAAACTAGTGCAATCTTCTAAGGACTGTAGATTTTTAGATTGCACATGCACATCATGAACATTCAATTGATCTAAGTTGCAACATTGAAATCAAGAAGCCCAAGATAACTTTACACAACAGTTTTTCATCAACAAGTGCTAAAAGTATGGGCTGAAAGTTCATCAAATACCATAACAACAATTTCCATTATCACTTCCATTCAAGAATCTAGAATTAAAACTACTATGGAAGGTAGAAACATGCATACAAGATGAGTGAACTCAAAGAGAACATCCATAAAATCATGCAATGTTGTCTTCTATTGCTACAAATGTTTTTAACAATATCTCTCCAACCTTTTACAAATGAGGGGAAAGCCCCTATTTATAGTTTTCCAAATTCCAAATGAATGGACCAGATTTGATTTACATTAGGGTTTCACCTACCCCTCATTATGTAGTAATTTTAAAATACAATTTTGGCTTTTCCCTACTTTGTCATCTAGTGCCCAGCTGCTATAGCAGTTTTTTCATTTAGCTGATTGCCATTTTACTATACCTGAAACTACCTAAAAGTTGCCTTCTTACTTGATGTGTTTGTAGTGTTCTTCATTGGATCAAATAGGCCTGTCGATGACTGGCATCAATGGATTGGTTTCCCTTGATTCAGAGGACGGGTCATCATCATTTGGGGAAAAGTAGGACAACTACCTCATGCCTTCTTCAAGGCCACCCCTTGCATTTTTGTCATTGACCTCCTTGGCACAAGCCTTCTTCTAACACTAACCATGTTGGTGGGTGCTAGGGGGAGAGGCAAACATGAAATGAATGGTGACAAGAGCTATGCACATTCCTTGTTCAGCTTTCTTGATGGGTCTCTTGACGAACCCACAATAGGCTCCTTGAATCCTACGTACATGAAATGCTGTAAGTGCTTTCATAAACAAATCAAGACAAACGTTAGTCAAATCCTTCAAACTCCTTGTTAGATCCATCCATGCATCATCAAAAGATCATAATATTTATATTTGTAGTTCATTTGGACCACAAACATTAATGTGGGCCCAAGAGGGTAGGTAGCGAATGGCAGACAACAAACCAGAAGGGAAGTTCCCATACCTAACAAAACTTAGCAAAACCAAGATTTTTCAATTATAGCACACAAGAAAAGGGGAAGAAAGGGCATCAAGATGAACTTCCTCAAGATTTGACTTATTTGAAAAAAATGGAAGCTTGGAAGGGGAAAGCCAGAGAGCCACCGCCCTTTTGAAATGACAATGAGCACACAATGGCCCAAAACGAAAGTCTAGGATGACATCAGAGCAGTGGAGTTTCAGAAATGGCCACAGAGGGGCTGCGTTTCAAAGGCCAAGTTATCGATGGCTTGTGAATGTTAAAAATGGCCACAGAGGGATAGAGTCATGAAAACGGCCATAGAGGGGTCGAGTTCTAGAGGCCGGTTTGCTAGGGATCCACGGATGTTCAAAAAGGCCATGGAGGGACGAAGACCTAGAAATGGCCATGGAATGGTCAAGTTAAGGAGGTCAAGTCACTAGGGGTCCATGTATGTTCAAAATAGCCACAGAGGGATAGAGTCCTAGAAATGGCCAAGGAGGGCCCGAGTTCTAGAGGCTGGGTTGCTGGGCGCCGGTGGATGTTCAAAACGACCACGGAGGGGCTGGGTTCTAGAGGCCAGGTCGCCAGGGGTCCACGAATGTTCAAAATGACCACGGAGGGGCCGAGTTCTGGAGGCTGAGTCACCAGAGGTCCACAGATGTTCAAAATGGTCACAGAGGGTCAGAGTCCCAGAAACAGCTATAGAGGGGTCAGGTTCCGGAGGTCGGGTCGCTAGGGGCTGACGAATGTTCAAAACAACCAAAGAGGGATGAAGTTCTAGAAGGAAATTTCTAAAACCCCCAAAAATTAATGAAACATTTGCAGTTCACTTAGGAACCATGAAAACATCCCAAATCCATAAGACACTTGTCCCCAAAGTCAAAAATGTAGAAAGCGGACCGCTGGGGGTCCACGAAAGTTCAAAACAACCAAAGTGGGATAGAGTTCTAGAAGAAAATTTCCAAAACTTAACAAAACATTGGTTGTTTGCTTAGGCACCACAAAAACATCCCAAATGCACAAGAAACTTGTCCCCAAAGTCAAGTGTAGAAAATAGCGAATCAAGCGATTAGGGACCAAGTTAGTAGGAACATGACAAAAGGCAGAAAAGGGAAGGGGACTTTGTTTCTCGCTGGATTTGAATACCCCAAGTAGGTGAATTTGGTCAAGGGAATTTGATCGTTTGAAGGCACATGACCAATTTGAGCTTGGAAAATGGGGCACATAAAACAAGATAGGAGCAAAGGAGCCTATCAGGAGTGAAAAGAGGGGGTCCTTGCCCATGGCAGGGCATGTGTGCAAAACATACACAACACTAAATAAGTAGTCAACCTCATAATTTACAGTAGAAATGCCTTCCTGGACTCCAGTAAGTGAACATGTTGATGTGCCTCATTCAGAAGGTGAACATGGAGATGAGCAAGATGGAAATGAGGAGCAACCAAAAAAGGAAGGATAAAATAGGAATATGGAGAATTTTATAGATGTCTCCTGAAAGGATCAGTCAAAAGGAACTAAAAGAGAACAACCTACTACCCTATAATGGCTTGAGAATTTTTTTTAAAAAAAGTTATTATGTAGAAGATGAAACTCCAAATTGGGACAAGTTCCTTGAAAACTAGGGGCAACCTAAAGAGAGGAAAAGAGCTAGAACTATTTCCAAATTTGCAAGGGATGAATTTAATAATAGAATTATCCATGTTGTTTTCCCCATAGAAAATAAGTATAAGGATGAAATAAGACCTACATATGACAAGGTACAAACTATCAATCTAGGTCCATCCACAAAGGAACAAGAAAAAGAAGATTTTTAGAAGTCATCTCAAGCTATTCTCCAGAGATTGGACAAAGAGACTCGGGAAAAGGAGGACCTACAAAGAAAATTGAGGGAAGTTCAAAAGTATGTCCAGAATCTAATGAAACCTCTACAATCACAAAGCAATGAAGGGCCTACCTTCCCTAAGGGGTTGTTATCCAAGGAAGCAGTTTCAGAAATTGAAAGGTTGAAGTCCTTTGTGAAAGATACACAAGAATGGTTGTAGAGTGTGAGTGAAACTGGAGATGAAATGACTGAGAAGGTATTGTAGATGTATGAGAGATCATCTTTTCTCTCCCAGTATATGGCTCATTTTCTCACTGAATGCAAATATCATGATGATGCATTTATCAAGGAATTGGAGAAAATACTTGCAATCCAAACAAAATTTTTAGTAAAGGAAGGTGTCCTCATAATGCAAAATACTCACATAGTTGCAAGATGGATAGAGGCCTTCAAATTTAGACATTAGCTTAAAATGAAAGTACCAAAGAAAATATCTAAGGCCTAGACCAAGGTAAAAGAGGTTTTTGATAGTTGCAATGCTTTTCTGGAAATTGTTACTGGAAGGAAAAAGTTTGGATAGAAAAATTTGAATTTCAGTCAGTTGCAGAAGTGGTGGCATGAGGTGCATTCTCCAAGTATTGAGGGACTAGTTGTCAAAAACCAATTAGAGGATGTAGCCATCTACATTTCTTGTCTGGATAGATATCAAAATTTGTATGTTGATTGAGAAATACCCTTGACTAAATATGTAGAGGAATTAAATTCAATAAAGGAAAGGATTGATTTAATTTCTACCCCAACCCAGGCCAACCTGGAACCAACCCTTAAGAAAATTAAATAAATTTCTAGAAGAAATGAGGTAGACAAAGGAGAGAAGGGAAACCCAACTTGACTGTCTTGGAGAATGTGTCATTAATACCAACTTTGCACAAGAGAACAAGTTGAATAGGCCTTGAATTTTGTGCCCAAAAGCAATATTAATTGCAAGAGTTGACTTTTTGAGGCCGCCCTTAGTATTTTATTGTTATTTTGAATTAGGGAATTTTAGGAGGTGAATGTGGCCAACCTAAGATGTAAACCCTAATCTAGGCCGCCCTAAAAATGTAATGCTACATATTGGGGTTTTCCCCTCAATTGTTAAGGTTAGACAATTAGAAAAGAGTTAGAATTTTAGCTAAGAGCTTTAAAGGGCATTGTAATACTTGAGATACTTGGACTGTTGCACATTTTGGTGAAGCAAATACAATTGAAGAAATTGTTCTTTTGTGTTCTTCTTTGTGTTATTTCTCCATGCATGGTTCTTGTGTTTTAGATTTTGATGAATTACTCTATGTAAGTTAGTTATGAATGGTTTTAGCAATAGTGATAGTTCAATTGTGTTCATGATATGGTGTTTTAAGTGTTTGATCAGCCCTTGGTCCATACTTTATCCAGCTTGTTGATTGTAAGTTTCTATGTAAAGTTAGCCTGGGCCTATATCGTGTTGTGTTGAGTTCAATTGTGGGTATTTATTCATTTCAATTACCAAATTTTGGTTGGTGTGTGAATTCTCCATAGTTTGAAAATCTTTATGCCTTCGGAGATTGCACTATTTATATGATATTGCAAGTTTAATATGGGTTTAGCAAGAATTGGTTTGAAGGATTGGTCCATCTTAAATGTTGTGTTGTTTTCATGACTAATCTTAGGAGTTAGTTTAGCATAGAATTTCTCTAAAACCCTTTTATCTTTTTCTATTTCTTTAATATATGGGTTAGTTTAGGATTGAAAATCATCAATACATTGCTATATTCAATGAACATGAGAGCTTCCAACATTTTTTTGTAAGGCCGCTTGTGATTACCAACATTTTCACATTATCTCTAAGTTGTTTCTTACATTGTAAGACCTAAAATTAGAGACCTTGGGGTTATCTCTTGAGGCTTGTTGATAGAGATTTACCTTTCAAGAGAGATAAGATATTATATTATGTCTAAATTTTTGCTATGTAGAAAACACCATCAATAGATTGGCACTAGAAGGAGAGCTAATTTAACAAGCTGGAGCGATTTCTATCATCAATATCTCCTTAAAGATTCAGGAGGCAAACAAGGTCCACAACATAAGGAGATTTATAGGAGTTAAGAGCCCCAACCAGGTCAAGAAGGACCAAAAAGGGGGGAGCATCATTATCTTCCTCTTCTTCATCAAATTTTGAGCCAATTTCCACTGAACCCATTCCCACTGAATCTCATCCTTTACCTACTCAACAACCCCGAACATAGGTTAATCAACCACTCCCACCTCTACCTCCACCAATGGATTTTCTAGACAATAACCCTTCAACTTTTCTCTTCAACAATTACAATGCTATGCCTAAAATTCCATAATTTTGCTCCAATTTCCATGTTGGTGACCCTAACAGGACAACTGAAGAGCACATTAGAATTTTCCAAATTGCTCTTAGGGATAGGGGAATTAATCATGAGGATGTCACATGCAATATTTTCCCATATTCCTTAGGTGAAGAGGCCTTTTACTGGTACAATCACTTACCAACTAGCTCTATAAATAGTTCATATGATCTGGAGAAGGCCTTTTTGCATAAGTTAAAAATTCCATTAGTGATAATGAGTTGTATATTCAGTTCACAAGGGTCAAAAGAGAAGTTAATGAGCCAATAGGGTCTTTCAATAATAGGTTCCATTGTACCTATACCCGGATGCAAGAACCCTATGTTGTGGATGATGCCACAATAAGAGAAGTTTACTATGATGCATTGGATAGTGTGACTTCTACCTTCATCAAATGGGAGCACAATCCCCTTGATAGTTTGTTGAGTGCATACACAACAGAAGTTAAGGAAAGTACAGATCTGAGATAACATTTGTTAGGACCTCTGCCATCATTAGGGCCTACTACTCATCCGAGACAAGTCCAAGCCATAAACTAGGCCATAACCAATCAGACTCCAATTATGAATCTAGTCCCACAACTACCTATAGTTCCTCATCCAAGACCCCTCTTAAATCAAGCAGCCCCTATATTAAATTATTCACACAATGTAGGCTAGGAATATTTTCCTCAGTAGCAAGCCAACATCCCAAGCTATTTGTAAAATTATGAGGTGCTAAATTAGTCTTTGAACCAAGGCTCTTATGTAGTTTATTTGTAGAATTTTACAAATTTTGGGTTAGGACCAAGTAAATTAGACAAAGAAAGACTAGATGAGTTGACAGAACAAGTTAAAAAAAATTCTACTGAGGTCACATACTTGAGGAACCAGAACAACTAGTTGCAGGCTGCTCAAAGAAGCATCCAATCTATCTATAATAGAGATAATAGGGATAATAGAGATTCTGGTTATAATAGAGATAATAGAGACTCTGTGCAAGGGTATAACTAGGGTTATGATAGGGGCTAGTCATTGGGACACAAATTTGATAGGAGGACACAATTGAGGAAAAATAGGGCATGGAACACTAGGCCTAACAATGGGGAGTGGGTTCCCACACCACTAGATCAGCCTAACAATTCAAAAAATACTAATAGTACAGTCCTCCTTATAGAGGTTGCTCTTAGGGGATACTACTGACTTCACAAGAAAACCCAACATTCAGAATTCAAGTGCCCTAAGTTCCAAACAACTATTGCTATATTCCAAATGGAGATACAAGATGCTACTAGAGGTTCTTCATATGGTAAAGAAATAGTACCTACAGATCCTTATGATTCATTGGTGTTGGTGTTGAACCATGCCCCTTTCCCAAGAGGAGAAGAGAATGGACCTAAAGAAGAGTCTGCAAAAGAAAGTGCATAATCAAAACACACATATAATGTGGAGTCAATATCAGAGCTATTTGAAAATGAGGGAGTTGTTGACAATGGTCCTTTGGATGAAGAAGAGTGAAGAATAGATGAAATCCAAATGTTCCACCAAAGGACTAGACCGTATGATTTGAGAAATAGGTAGGTTGGTGGACCATTTACCACATGGACACCTTTGAACAATTTCAGTACTCCCCCTGATCCCAATGCTAGTAATAATCCTTCATATCCTCATGTGCCAAAGAAATATTTTTCTAGAGGAGGATATTCTAATACTTCAAAAGGGGAAGTTTCCCAGGAACAACAAGGAACTTCATAAAAAGGTCACCAATTTGATATGACTATATTTCAGATGGGATAGTGTTGTGTTGTGTTGGGATCCTTGAGTGATCATACATCTACAAAGTTTTCACAAGATTATGTTCTCAAGAAAGTTGGTTTTACTAAACCACTGGTTAAGGACACAATTGAAAAGACACAAAATTCTTAGTCAACTCCAAGTCAAAATACCCAACCTACTAAGGAGAAATCACAAGAAAAAAAATATATAGGAGTAAAGAAAAAGACAAGATTCAAGTGGTGAATGTTGATTCTTCAGTAAGTTTATTCCAAACTAAGTAGGATACTCCTTTTCTAATTTCCATTCGGATATTTGGAAAAAATCTGCATAATTTTTTATTAGATTCTGGTGCATCCACAAATGTATTGCCATTCTCTATCTATAAAGATCTTGGAATCACTCCTTCTTCCTCCTAGCGTAAGGTGGCTCAATTAGATAAGACTAACGTGAGCATAGTAGGAGAATTAAACATGATCCCAATGTAGGTAGCATCAGACCCATGAGTGCAACATGTTATTAATATCCAGGTAGCTGATATACCTGATGAATACAAGATGATCTTGGGAAGAGACTTCATGAGAGTCCTCAATGGGTACACTTCAACAGATCACTTTCATATGTGGATTCCATGGAAGGGAGTCTTGAATCAAAATAGGATTGATAGGGAGCCTAGACTGAGGTACTTGATTACTAAATATCAGAATACCTCTAATGAAGTGCTGATTTATGAAGCAAGCTTAGGAAACTATGTTCTAGAAGTTGTTGCTAAAGAGAAAAAAATGGAGGAGGTTTTTATGATGCAAGCCATACCCAAGGATTTAGCTCATTCCTTTGGTAGCATTAAGAAATTTGTAGAAATGGATGAAGATTCTGAATTGGGTGATAGTACTTTAGGATTATTTGAATTTTTTTAGGAATTTATTCATAAATGCATCGAGGATCAGATAAGTTTGGGAAGACAAATGAACTTTGAGGAATGACTACTACCCAACTGGTGCAGATTGCACAACACCTCCCATCCTGAATTCGAGTGTTGTATTTTCTAGACTATTGTATAACATATTAAAAGGTTCATCAATCTGACCCCAATAGTCAGACTTGAAGTGCAAGAAGTACATTGGGATAGAAGGGAGAGATCAAATAGTGCAGTATGATCTTTCATCTAGTAGAGGAGGGAGTATCAAATGTTCTAAATGTATTTCTTCTACTAAAATATAGACTCTATAGTTCAATGGCTCAAAGTGCAATCAAGGTGCAGGAGTTGAATTCAAATTGATTAGCCCAACAGGAAAAAAAAAAAATTCTGCCCATAGGTTGCAATTCCAGTGCACTAATAATGTTGCTGAGTATGAGGCACTGATCCATTGATTTCTTATGGCTCTAAAAAAGGATGTCAAGATATTGTAGGTGTTTGGGTACTCTGAGTTTGTGGTAAAACAAACCAGAAGGCAATATTCCTATCATGATCAGAGGATGAATAACTACTGACATAGAGTGTGGGACTTGATTGAAGGCTTTGATGCATTTAACATCCAGCTAATCTTCTGGGCCAAGAATCACACTACAGATGCTCTAGCTCAAGCAACTAGTACCTTGGATCCCCTATCCTTATTTAGGTTAAAGAAATTCACTATTGAATTAACACTAGTTCCTTCTGTAATTAACAATGTTATAAATTTCCAAGTTTTTTAGGATGAAAAGTTTATACTAGAATTCATAACTAGTTTTGATGTATTCGTATCATAAGTGATGATGAAATGGAGCCTCAGGAAGTAGAGTTAGATATTGAAGGAGTTCTCAATCTGAAAACAAACACAATCTTGAGAGGAATGTTACAACTAGAGAGGATTTTTGACTTGGATAGGATAAAAGATTAAGATCAAAAAATGAAAATAGATTCAATAGACAGTCAATGTGATACCTACAACATGGGAACTCCTGATGATGTTAAGAATGTGTTTATTGGAAAGGTGTGTACTCCAAAGGAAAGGAAAGTTCTGATAGATGCATTACATGCCTATCAAGATGTCATAGCATGGAGTTATGAGGATTTGAAGACTTATGACACCTCCATTATTACACATACTATTCCCTTGAAACCTAGAGTAGAACCCTTCTGACAAAGGCAGAGGCCTATCAATGCACTGTTGGAGCCTATTATTCAGAAGGAGGTGCAAAAATTATTGTCTGCCTAAATTATTTTTCTAGTCAAACACTCTGCATGGGTGGCTAATTTAGTTCCAGTCTGTAAGAAGAATGGGGAAATAAGATTATGTGTAGATTTTAGAAATCTCAATCGAGCTTATGAGAAAGACAACTACCTGATTCCTTCATTGGATGAGGTTCTATAGATTGTGAATGGATCATAGATGATGTCCTTCTTAGATGGATATTTTAGTTATAATCACTTTATGGTCCAATACGAAGATAGGCATAAGATAACCTTCACCACTAAATGGGGTATGTTTTCTTATAGGAGAATTCCTTTTGGGTTGATCAATGCAAGGGCCACATTCTAGAGGGAGATGGATATTGCCTTTAAGGAGATCATAGGAAAGTGTATCATTATTTATATGGATGATCTGACGATCTTCTCTAATACTATAGGTGATCACATTTTGGACTTGTGCAAGGTATTTCAAAGATGCAGAGAATTTAACATCTCCCATAATCCTAAGAAGTGCATATTTAGAGTAACTGAAGGAAAAATCCTAGGACATGTCATCTCTAAGTATGGCATTCCAATTTCCCTAACCAAATTCAAGCTATCCTGAAGATTCAACCACCTGCCAGCAAAAAGGAGATGAAATCCTTCTTTAGGAAGATCAACTTCATTCAAAAATTTATCACAGGATTTGTAGAAATAGTGAAGCCACTAAATGCAATGCTAAAGCAGGATGCAAAAGTGGAGTGGAATGTCAAGGCTGAATAGGCACTTTATGAAGTTAAGAGGGCCACAACTGCTACACCAGTGTTGGTGAGTCCTAATTAGTAGAAGCCCTTATAGATATATTCTTTTTCCTTAGATCATTCTTGTGCAAGGATGCTAACCCATAAATTAGATTAGAGAAATGAGCATCCTATAGCTTTCATGAGCACTCCTCTTAGGGATGTAGAGTTGAGATATCTAAATGTTGAGAAGCATGCCTATGCTTTGGTTTGGGGAGTTAAGAAGTTTAGACATTATATCCTAAGGAATAAGGTTTTTTCTATTCTACTTGATCCAACCGTGAAACTCTTGTTGATGCAAAATGAGATGGGAGAAAAAAGAACCAAGTGGGTTACGATGTTACAAGAGTATGATATAGAAAATCATCCCATGAATTTGGTGAGGGGACAAGCTTTAACATAGACAATCGCTGAAACAGGCCCATAAATTATGGCACAACAATATCACCTTCAGGATGTATCTCTAGATGAATGGTATGATGATATTGTTTATTATTTACTAAACCATAAATGTCCTGATCATTTGAATATGGTGCAGCAAAGGGTCTTGCACTTGAAAAGTGATAGTTACATGCTCCAAGGAGGCATTTTGTACAAGAAGAATCATGAGGGCATCTATTTGTGATGCTTGGGAAAAGAAGAAGCAACTCGTGTAATGACAAAATTTCATGACAAATATAGCACAGGCCACGGTTTTGGACCAGCTACTGCACATCAAATCCTAAGGGTAGGGTATTACTAGCCCACTTTATTCAAGGATGCACACAACCATGTGAGTAATTTCATGTATGCAAAACATGTGCTACAAAGGAGAAATTTTATGCTCTTCCACTACAACAAGTTATCAAGGTAAAACCCTTTGCATAGTGGGGTATGGACTTCATCAGCCCAATCAACCCACCATCTTCTACAAGACATAGGTATATCCTTATTGTTACTGATTATTTCACTAGGTGGAATGAAGTTTTTGCTTGAAAATAATGTACTACTAAGGTAGTGATCAATTTCCTTGAATCAAGTATCATTAACCACTTTGGTATGTGATAATGATTTTGCATTCTTTTCTTTGAAATTCTCAAGCTGGGCATTTGACCATAGTATTGTTATTAAGTTTTCCTTGAACTATTATCCTCAAGGGAATAGTCTTGCTGAGTCCACCAATAAGAATCTATTGACTGTGATCTGTAAGTTGCTTGAGAGGAATCCTAGGGATTGGCATAGGGTATGTGCAGGATCATCATGGAAAAAATAGGCCTTTAAGTGGCAAAAAAATTAGAAAAATCAGAGTTAGGAAACTTGAAGTAAAAATTTGAATAAGTTATCTATATTATTTCAAAAATATGTAAGAATAGAATTTGTAAAAAATTGAATGTAGTTTCTAAACTACTAGGTTTATTTAAAAAAAAAAAAGTTCTATTTGGTGAAAATTTGAAATTTCAATAAAGTAGTACTTAAATTTTAGGGAAAAAAAAGAAGTAGGTGTCTATCTAACTACCCTAACCACAATAAAATGATAATATTTTTTTATAATATTTTAGATATAAGTAAATGACTTATGTCCTAATGTGATGCATATTATTTTGTAATTTTTTTCCAAGTAAATAAATAATTATGAATTTTTTATTACAAATTTTAAAAAATAAAAAAACTTGTATGTCTAACCACTTTAACTTGGTCAAAACTTCATGAAATTCATTTCTCTTTTTTAATCCTATAGTATGTGAAGCATAGAATGTGACACATGTTTTGGATTTAAAAATATTGTTTGAAAAATATAGATGTTTTTCAATGAACCTATAGATCGGGACTTTAGTTGTAATTCAAATAGAAAATAAATAATAATAATTTTTTAAATTCAAAGTAAAATATAATTTATATTGGTGGAAAGCTGAGAATATCCTTTAAAAACCCTTTTCATTTCATCAATTGTGGGTAAAAAAAATTCATCAACCACATACCCTACAAAAACCCATCATATCACCACTTTTTGGCCCATCATGATCCTGCACATACCCCATACTCAATTGATATTTTCTTTGCGGGTAGATTGTACATGAAAGAATACATCCTTAGGAACATCCTCATATCAATCAGTGTATGGATTTGAGCCTATATTTCCTATCCAGTTAAGGATTCCCACTCTCTAATTCATCAATGAGCATTACAAGGAAGGAGAACATTTAGAGGCTCGTCTGGTTGAACTATTATAGCTAGAGGAGAAGAGGGATGCAGTCTTGGAATTTTTTTCCAAACATCAGGGTGTTGTTAAAAGGTGGTTTGATTGTAAGGCTAAGTTCAAGGCCTTTTAGATTTCAGACTTGATCTTGTATTGGGATAAAGCACATGAGAAAAATGGGGAACACAGTAAGTTTGACAAGATGTGGCTTGGCCCTTAACAAATTTTTGAAATCATAGGAGACAATTATTTTTGTCTAAAGAATCTCACCAAAGAAGATGTCTCATTACCTATCAATGGGTAGCATTTAAAGCTTTATTTCCTCACTTGAGTTGTTTCTAGCTCATCTTTATAAATAGTTAAAGTAGGTGTTTGCTTTTGCTTTTGGTTCTTGGTTAGTTTAGGTGGTTTTTCTTGTTGTTTTTCTTTGTCTTTGAGGTTTCTTTACTTTTTGATTGGGAATTTTCTTTCTTGCACAACAACTATTTCATTATTTGGGATTGTTCTAAGTATTTTCTTTTACAAACTTTAATCATCCTTCCAGGATAGGTTGGTAGAAGTCCTTTATTTGGTGTCACATGTACTAAACACTCAAAGTGAATAAAACTTTGGATTAATTTAGTTTCAAAATATGCTTGAGTCTTATACTACACTCACATCTTAAGAATACTAAGGTTGTTAAAGGTTCCTTGTGAGGCTTGGTTAAGTGAAAAATCCTATTTCTCCTTTAGTGCCACTATGACTCTCAACCCTGACTGTGAACTTCAATGTTCACAAGTTGAAATGAAAAGAGGTGAAAAAAGAAAAGAATATCAAATAGAAAAGGAAAAGAAAAGCATTGAATATCAAAGGAAAGTTCAACTTATCAAGAGGATCTAAATATCTCTATCGAGGCTATGGACACCTGGCTGGCAATAGAGAAATGTTCAGGGGAATCACATCGATAACCTCATTGGGGCTATGGATGTCTAACTAGTAGCGAGGCTCTATCTAGGATGCTTTTGAAGTTAGAATCATTATGTAGCTTAACTTGACTGACCTTGGTTTCCTTGTAGCGACTGAGGGAAGAAAATGAATACATCTACACACATTGGGATTTCCAGCACAGGAGGAGCCAACTTTTCCATTGATTCTAAAACCTTGATTTATGGGTGACCTAATGTTGGGGTCAAAACCATAAGTTCTGCATCCTTGATTCCAGTTTTTCATTGAAATGCTTAGGAGCATTTCCCCAACAGGAGTCGCCATTTGTTGTACACTTTTTCACTATGCCCCACCAAAGCTAGAGACCCTCTCCTTGCTTGCTTTTGTTTTTTTCTTTGCTTTAGGTTTGATGTTTTTCCCCTTAAGGGATAGGTCCCTCAAAATTTTGACCCTTTTTCCTTCACTTGTGGAAAATAATGTTCTATCTACAATTAAGGTGCTTGGTTGCAACTTTTGATCTCAAGATGTCATTAAAACTCCATGATTGTATTTAAACTCCATCCATGGGTGAAATTGGCTAAGTTTGGATAGGGTTCAAAGATTCTGCCTTGTATCATATTTTCTAAGTGATGAGTCATCTCAGAAAATCTGGGGTACCTTGGATTTTTCATAGACTAATCCCTTCAGAGATTTTGAGGTAGCTTGAAGTTTTCAAGTTTGACCTTCTGTCATATCCTTGAGTCATCAGATGTCATGTTGTGCATTCATCATGGGTAGGTATATGTGGTTAATGGGGTATCAAGGGATTATTTAGTGGCTATTTGAGTGTCATTTTATCACTTTGAATTTTGAGTTTGTGGCATTCGATGAGTTGGTTCCTTCCTCCAAGATTGGGGATTGCATTGGGTGTGACGACCTTGCTCATGGCTTTGTGGCATGAATTCATAGGTGCATTTGGATACTTTTCTCTTGGATTTCATCCTTTAAAGGTAGGGTTTTCTCCCCCCTTTTGTGCTTTTTACTGAGCTTTGCATGAAGATTTAATGATGTGCCCTACATTTCTATTGCACCTTTATGATGAATCATATTAAGGAATATGATTTTGATTGATTATGTGAGCAAGTTGATGGGTCTTGTGGGAAAATACAATGCTACTCATAGGCTCTTTTTAGCATTTAGTTGTCACTTCATGCACACTAGGGTTTGTCCCATCATCATCATCCACTTGAAATCATAAACTAGGGCTTCCTATGTCATGTGATTTAGAATCTGAAGGAGGATGTTTTGTTGAATCTTGTGTAACTTGTGAATCCATGCAAGTATGTGATTCAATGGTATTATGACCCAATGTAGGTAATAAAGCCTAAACCCTAGCCATTCCTATTGTGCCCTAACTGGTTTTAATTCCAAAATCGATAAAGGAGGTAGGGTGCCTTGGTGAAATATTTTGATTGGCACTATGGAGTTAATGAATAGGATTTTATTTGTAAGCGTAAATGAAAAACCTTAAGTTGGATCAAATGAAGATAGTAACATTCAATATCGCACATAAAAAGGAAACATAATGAAAATATTGATGAGTGATCAAAGTTAAAACTTCTCAGAGGATTCACTGACCCTTGGATTTTCTAAGGCTCAGTCCTCTTGGAAAATACTAGGTAGCTCATATTTTTTGAATCCACCCACTATGCAAATTCCCAAGGGTCATTTGGATGTCATTTTTCTTAATTTTGAGTTCAAGCTAGGCTAGGTACATGTTTGATTTTGGTTTTGAGAGTAATATCAATTAATTCAAAGATTTTTCCACACTACAGATTTCCTGAAGGAACTCCCTTCAGAAAATCCACTCTACCTTGGATTCTCTGAGTCCACACAGGTGTGGAAATATTGAAGGTATTGTTAATATATGAATGAGGCTTGAATGTGATAACCTTAGCCATTGTGAAGTAATCGTACATCATTAAGGAATGTGGTTTGCAACTTAACAAATACTAAGGTTGACCCTTTCGGGAATTCCATCCCAAGATGGAATCTCTGAGCCTTAATCCGCTTGGAAAATTTGAGGCACCTCAGATTTTCCACATCTCCTTCCAGTCTTGGAATCCAAAGTTCTCATTTGAGTGAGTCAAGACTTATATATTGTGTATTTGATTACTAAGGAGAAGATTATGTGTCATCCATGGTAAATTTGCAATTCAAATTTTGTGTGATAGGAATTTCACCTCAGGGTGGATTTTCTAAACTTTAATTCTTCCGAAGAATCCACCTTAGGTCAGGTTTTTTGAAATTCCTTCAGCCCCTTGAAATCTTGATGTGCATTGGCTTTTAAGTGATTATCTTTGGATTTTAAGATGAATGAAGAACATTAAAGATTAATAATGAGTATGTTATGTATCTGCTCTTTTAATGTTAATTTTATCATGATTAGAATCTTGGTGATTATTATTCTATTTTTCTAATAGATGTAGGAAAAATTGAGCCTTGGGAAAACTACCAAGACAAAGGATTCACTTGTGCAAGAAGAGGTCAAGAAGAGGGTAGAAAGAATGAAGTATGACTTCAAAGGGATTTGGCATGAGTCTAGGGTCTCTTCTGCATGATTTGGGATAGCTGATGCAAATATGGGGCATGTTGAATATGATCATTTTCCAAAGGATGTTTGGAAATGCACCTACCTAGTAGGCACAAATCATTACACATATGGGCTTGGCTCAGGCAGCAGGGTTTCCACCCACATTTTTGTGCCCTCAATTAGTATTAGAATGTGCAAAGCATTATGATACTAACAAGAGGATAATAGTGGGTCCAGAAGGAAGGGTCATGACCATTATGATAGAAGAATCTATAACTGTCACCTTCAATATTGCTTCCAACTAGAAGCTTACTAAGGAAATCAACATCAAAGAGGAAAAATAATTTTATGCTAAGGAATCCTTTAGGGCTTTGGATATAATGAACTATTCTTGGATTGCTAAACCAAAGACACATTATTCTAAGCTCCCAAAACAATTACATAGGAGTGACTTCAAGATGGAATATCATGATATTATCTCACTCCTAGGTAGGGTGATGGGACTCAAAGAGGCCTTCACTTTTCAAACCTAGATGTTCTATCCAATCACTTAGATCATGGGAGGAAAGTACTATCACTGGGCATGTATATTGAGTGACAATCTAGACATTCAATTGAGAAGCGTATAGGATACCAATATGTTCACAATGAATTCTTACCTTGTCTACATGTTGGCAAGTAAGAACAAATATAAGGGCCTGAGTCACAAAGGGGTCCCTAGAAAGGAAAAAAATATGGGATGTTTATCGTCACCTCCAGTTCATGACAACCAATTATAGAAGAGAAAATGATGCTTTCTTCATGTGCATCCCAAGATTACTGCAAGGTTCTCTTCATGTAAGAATCTCAGTAGATGCAATAAAATTAATCAAGAAATATGGCCAGTGGTTCATCCAGTTTCAAGGATTTACATATGTCAAAGTACAAGGAACTCCTATAGTACCAATTAGATTTCCAAGATATCCCACCAAAAAACTCATTTTGTTGGAAGTGACAAGACAAATGGTTTCCTTTGAGACTGTAGTACAAGATTTACATAAGAAAGGGCTTGGACATGAATTCCCAATGAGAATTGGTACCCTAGATGCCTGTCCTTCCCTCCAGAGTGCCCAATATTCAAAAAAGGAAATGGTACAGTTTAATTTATAATCTTAGACCAAGAGGGACAATTTTGATCCTTATGGAAAGGCACGAAAGTTAGCCAATAGAGAATACACACACATGGATCACATAGAGGATTATTGGGCTAATTGTTGAGATGAGTTTGAAGTTATAAGAAGAAGGTTTTCTAGGTTACCCTTGAAACTCATCACATTTTACAAAGTAGATCAAGTGCTAGATCAGGTGGATGATGGTGAAGAGGACCTTGCATAATATCATGAATATGAGCCCTACAAAAACCAATGTTTTCCACCCGTCAATTGGTTAGAAGAGTAAGTAGTTGATCTTGATCAGGTGACTGACCCAGTAAGTAGATATTCTAGGTTGTGGGTCAAACACAAGGTCTTGGAGTTACAAACAGATGGTACAAAGTTCACCTATGACTTGATGGAGAATCTAGAATCCCATTTGAAGGAGGACATAGAGGAAACTAGAGATGATGTTGTAGAACCTCAACATGAGGGTGATCAAGAAGACAAAATGCCTCTCACTCTAAAGAGAAGGACAAGGAGTCAAGACGAAGTGAAGAAAGCTAAGAGGCAGCCTATGTCTAAGGCAAGGAAGGCTTCTAAAGAAGCTACTAAGGAAGAAGATGAGACTCATCGACTTACTAGGAAAAGGAAGTTAGTAACTAAAGGTAAAAGGATAGCCAAGAAAACTAAGACTAATGAAGATACAGCTGAATCTTCAAAAGTTGCAGAAATTGAAACTTTTGGGGGAAAACCATAAGTATATGTGAGGAGGAATTCGCCAAAGTAGAGGGTGTCCCCTATGGGAGAGTTAGGGGTTGAAGTTGAAAAGGTGCATGCTGAAGAGGAACCTTCTGATGATCTTATGAAAGATATGGAGAAAGCAGCTCTAGGAAATAATTCCCCTTCTCCATCCCCAACACAAAATATACAAGAAGATGAAGTCCTGAGAGAACATGAACAATTAGGTGGATAAGGAGGCATCCATGATAATTTTAATGAGGAAATACAAGATGAAGAGGTGTCAACTCCAAAGGATGGACAATTGAGTGACCTTGTGAAGCAATTGAAGGAGAAGGAGGTACTAAGTAAGGAGGTAACCTCAAAGTTACTGTTGAAATGCCTTCTCGGCCTCTAGTAAGTGAACATGCTGATGCCTCATTCAAAAGGTGAACATGGAGATGAGAATGATGGAAATTAGAAGCAACCAAAAAAGGAAGGAGACAATAGGAATACATAGAATGTTACAGATGACTCCCCAAAGGATCAATCAAAAGGAATTGAAATAGAATAGCCTACTACCCCAGAATAGCTTGAGAAAAGATTCATACAAAAAGCTATTATTGTAGAAGATGAAACTCCAAATTGGGACAAGTTCCTCAAAAAATCGAGGCAACCTAAAGAGAGGAAAAGAGCTAGAACTATTTCCAAATTTTCAAGGGATTAATTTAATAATAGAATTATCCATGTTGTTGTTCCTACATAAAATAAGTATAAGGATGTTAATAAGACCTATAGATTACAATATACAAACTATCAATCTAGGTCCATCCACAAAGGAGCAAGAAAAAGAAGATTTTCAAGAGTCATCTCAAGCTATTCTTTGGAGATTGGACAAAGAGACTCATGAAAAGGAGGAACTACAGAGACAATTGAGGGAAGTTCACAAGTATGTCCAGCATCTAATCAAACCTCTGCAATCACAAAGTAATGAAGTGCCTCCCTTCCCTAATGGGTTGTTATCCAAGGAAGCAATTTAAAAAATTGAAAGGTTGAAGTCCTCTGTGAAAGATACACAAGAGTGGTTGTAGAGTGTGAGTTAAAGGAGAGATGAATTGATTAAGAAAGTATTGAAAATGTATGAGAGATCTTCTTTTCTCTCCTAGGATATATGCTTCATTTTCTCACCGAATGCAAAGATCCTGATGATGCAATTGACAAGGAATTAGAGAAAATACTTGCAGTCCCAATAAAAGTTTTAGTAAAGGAAGGTGTCCTCACAATGAAGAAAACTCACATAGTTGCAAGATGGATAGAGGCCTTCAAATTCAAAGATGAGTTTAAAATGAAAGTATCAAAGAAAATATATAAGTCCCAAACCAAGGTAAACGAGGTTTTTGATAGTTGCAATGCTTTTCTAGAATTTTTTATTGGAAAGAAAAAGTTTGGGTAGAAAAATTTGAATGTCATCCAGTTGCAGAAGTGGTGGCATGAGGTGTATTCTCCAAGTATTGAGGGCCCAGTTGTGAAAAACATATTGGAGGATGTAGCCATCTATATTTCCTGTCTGGATAGATAACAAAATTTGTATGTTGACTAGGAAAAAACCTTGACTAAATATGTAGAGGAATTAAATTCAATAAAGGAAAGGATTGATTCAATTTCTACCCCAACCTAGACTGGCTTGGAACTAGTCCTTAAGAAAATTAAAGAGATTTCTAGAATAAATGATGTGGACAAAGGAGAGAAGGGAGGTCTAGTTTGATTTCCTTGGAGAATGTGTCATCAATACCAACTTTTCACAAGAGGACAAGTCAACTAGGCCTTGAATTCCATGCCTAGAAGGAATATTAATTGTAAGAGTTAACTTTTTGAGGTCACCCTTAGTATTTTATTGTTATTTTGAATTAGGGAATTTTAGGAGGGAAATGTGGATGAACTCCCTAGCTGACTTAAGATGTAAACCCTAATCTGGGCCACCCTAAAAATGTAATGCTATATATTGGGGTTTTCCCCTCATTGTTAAGGTTAGATAGTTAGGAAAAGTTAGAATTTTAGCGAAGACCTCTAAGAGGCATTCTAATACTTGAGATACTTGGATTTTTGCACATTTTGGTGAAGCAAATACAATTGAAGACATTGTTCTTTGGTGTTATTCTTTGTGTTATTTCTCCATGTGTGGTTCTTGTGTTTCATATTTTGATGAATTACTCTATTTAAGTTAGTTATGAATGATCTTAGTAATAGTTATCGTTCAATTGTGTTCATGATATGGTGTTTTAAGTGTTTGAGCAACCCTTGGTCCATACTTTTAGCAACTTACTGATTGTAAGTTGTTGTGTAAAGTTAGCCTAGGCCTATATCTTGTTGTGTTGAGTTCAATTGTGGGCATTTATTCATTCTAATTACCAAATTTGGGTTGGTGTGTGAATGCTCCATAGTCTGAAAATCTTTATGCCTTAGGAGATTGCACTTTTTCTGTGATATTGTAAGTTTGATCTAGGTTTAGCAGGAAATGGTTTTGAAGGGTTGGTCCATTTTAAATGTTGTGATGTTTTCATGATTGATCTTAGGAGTTAGTTTAGCATATAATTTCTCTCAAACCCTTTATCTTTTTCTATTTTTTTAATATCTAGGTTAGTTTAGCATTGAAAAACATCAATATATTGCTATATTTGATTAACTTAAGAGCTTCTAGCATTTTTTGTAAGGCCTCTTGTGTTACCAAAATTTTCACATTATCTCTTAGTTGTTTCTTGCATTGTCAAGACCTAACATTAGAGACCTTGGGGTTATCTCTTGAGTCTTGCTGGGAGAGATTTACCTTTCAAGACAGATAGGATATTATATTTTGTCTGAGTTATTGCTATGCAAAAAACAACATCAATAGGTTCCAAACTAGGCCCTTAAGTGGCAATGAAAATTCAAAAAACAAAGTTAGGCAACTTGACATAAAAAATTGAATAAGTTATTAACATAATTTGAAAAATATGCAGGAGCAAAATTTATAGGAAATTGAATGTAGTTTCTAAGATACTATTCCTTTTTTGGAAAAAAATAAATATATTTGGTGAAAATTTTAAATTTCAATGCGATAGAATAATTTTTTGGGGAAAAATAAAAAACAAATGTTTGTCTAACCAACCTAAGTACAAGAAAAAAACAATATATTTATTTGAAATTTTTAATATCAATAGAGGACACATGTTCGGATGTGCTGCCTTTTTTTGTAATTTTTTTTCAAGTAAATAATTAGTTATGATTTTTTTATTAGAACATTTCAAAATTATTAAAATGTGTTTCTTTGACCACCATAACTTGCTAAATTTTTTATGAAATTCAAATTTTCTTTCTTTTATCCTATAGTATGGGAAGCATAGAATGTGGTACATCTTTCAGATTCAAAAATGTGAAATTGTTTAAGAATTATAGATGTTTTTTAGTTAGCCTATCAATTAGGAATTTAGTCATAATGTATGCATAAAATCAATAATAATTATCTATTTTATTCCAAATGAGGCATACATTATATTTTTGGAAAGATGATAATTTTCTCAATAAACCATTTTCATTTCATCAAATATGGATTAAAAAAATGTTGTATGCCACTTTGTTGTCATATCACCACTTTTTGGAACCCCGTGATCCTACACTCACCCCTCAACTTTAACCAATAAAGCTATCTTAGGATTCATATTTCATATTATTTGTCTTATCACAACTTTAGCATATTCCCCAAGAACTATGTTGTGTGTCACTATCTTAGCATTGATACTCGGCATATTTGAATAAGTTCAAGCAAAAAGTTAATGAAATTCATCTAGTAATGTTGCATGATCTTCTTGTCCATCTTCATCAAGGAACTTTCCTATTTGAATCACTCTTTCTTCATTAGTTGTATCCATTGGTATGTTGATTGTATCTACCAAAGGAAGTGAATTTTGTCTCGAAATTTCAAAATTATATTCATCTTTATCATAGTCAACCTGATTAAATTATTTTTCTTCATCCACTTTTTTAGCACTAACCATAGCACAAGTGACCCATTTTTTCTTAGGGAAAGTAAATTAATTGTCATTAAATCCTAACATGATGAAGGGTACTCCCCTTACAATCTAAAACTCACAAAAACAACAGATAATGGCACAAACAAAATGCAAGAAGGAAAGCAAATATTTTCTATTATCATTGAAATGAAAATGAAATTACAACATTATATTTTCCATCTCATGGTCTTTCTGAGTACATAAATCTACAAGTCTTCAAATCAGAGCCACTATCTACTCTGCTCTGCCTATTCTCTGTAGTTCCCCTTTACATCCTTTATTTGGAAGGTGTAACCACCATAAAATCTTCTAGAAAGTGTAACTTCCTTAGGAAGATATTTTGAAATTTTATTAATTTTGGTATTACAACTTCGCGGGGTCATAACTTTTGATTTGACCATCAGATTTTCTATTATAATACCTTTTCAGAAAGGTCTTGAGAAATCTTGTGGCAAAAAGTAGGCACTAAAGGCCATCCACTTTTTTTCCACCAATTTTCAGGCCCATTTGGAGCCTCTAAGTGCCTCAAAATTGACCCCAAAGATTTCACTAGGATTTTCAAAAATTAAAATTTTAATCTCTCAAATGACAAATGGCATTGAAGTGATTTCTTCGCCATTGGCCTCAATTTACCATTTTGGAGGTCTGTGTAAGATTTTGTGTCCAACTTTGCATAAATGCAAACTTACTAACATAGTAACCCTACCAAATTTATCCCTTATTAAAAAGAAACAACATTTTTTTTTTGTGATACAAGATTGCTCTTACACCCTAGATGCTCCTACATCATAACATTTCATTCAAATCTTCATCATCCTTAAAGTATTCTAGCGATTCTTCGCATGTTGTATCAATAAATTCAAGATGCTTCAAAGTGAGACTTGTCTTAGGGGAGTTACACATGACAGTATTGATGTTGAGTGATGGTCTTTGTGTTGCTTTTGTTATCTTAGAAGGACAATATCCAAGACCACTTTTTGTTTTTTGCATGTTGGGCTTTATAGGAACATGGATGCATTGTTCTTTTCCTCCACATCCTTCTCCATTGTAACCAAGTTTTTTCACAAGCTCATAACCTCTTCCATAAATTTTCTCCATCTCTTTTAGATTCAATGGTTGTTGGCAATATATCTCATCAAATTTCGTTGTATAACTTATGTCTTCTTCTAGAGTAGATGAAGTAGATGCTTGTGAGTTTTCTTTTGAATTATATGGTGACAATACCATTGGCTCTTTTTTCTTTTCAGTTTCTTTTGTTTTAATTTTGTATTCTCCCATGAATGTTAGTGTAAAATCTAAGGAACACCAATCATCTTCTAATAATTTTTTGAATTCATCAATGTTTTTCTCTTGTTCTTTGTCCTTCGTGACTTCCACTTTTGTAGTTGGTATTAATGTTTTCTTAGGAATTTATTTATCTTTCTCGGCATGCAAACAAATTTCAAGTTCAAGGTCGGCCTTGATTGCATAAATTTTTTTGTTATAGACATACTTCATGACATGGTGTAGGGTTGAAGGCACATCATTCATTTCATGAATCTATGATCTCACCAAGAAGATATTGTAAGAAAGACCATAAGGCATAACATGGACCAAAGTTTGCAAGGTTACCCTTCTAACTTTAATAGGTAATGTAATGACTCCAAGTAGTTGTTTGCTTAAATATTATCAAGCCCACAAATAGACAAAGAATCAGCAACAATATCACTCTTATCCATACCAATCTTCTCTAAAAGGCTCACACTACACACATTAAGGGTAGAACCATTGTCAACAAGATTTATCTTTATCCCAATTCGATTAATGGAAGCTATTATAATGAATGCTTCATGTCATTTTTTTGAACTTCCAAGGAGGGTAACTCTCTTTTTTGAAAACAATATCTAGATTAATCTCATTCATTCCTTGAATTAGTGTTGCCACATTGTTTGAATTTGTATTAGGAGAAACCATAACCTGTTGCAAGGCTATTTGAAGAATATTATGTTAAGTTGGTGATACTTGAATAAGATCCCATAGGGATATCTTAGTAGGTGTATTCTTAAGTTGTTCAACAAGATCGTACTCCTTTCCACTATTTGAAGGTAAATGAGGGGCACTAGGCAAGATAGGTTGAGGAAAAGGTAATGAGACAAGAATGGTTTGTTGTTGCCAATTGTTCCTTGTATTGTATGTGTGAGCAACAATATTGTAACCCTTTTTTTTTTAAGCATTGTTATTGTCAAGTGAAGGCTTTTTTTTAAGGTGGTTCTAGGATGAGCATGGGTTTGTTTTGAACTTGAGGTTGTTGTGAGGGAGGGTAAATGATAAGTTGTGATGTGATTGTGTTAGTGTCTCTATGTTTCAATTTGTCATGAAAATCCTTAGTGGATGGACCTTGTGAGGTGAAATTCTCAAGGGATTCATCTAATAGGTCAAAGTCATCACTACTAAAGGGTTTGAGGGATAAGCTAACTTGGAAAAATAGATTTTCCATAATCCCAATAACTATTCTTTCTCCAAGGGTTTTGTTTGTTTCTTTTGATGTTTTTGGTTTTTGTTTTCATTTTCTAATGTTTACAAAATGTAATATAATGTATCTAATAATGTAATAATGCTAGAAATGAAAGAAACATGAAGAAATATAATGCTACTTTTAACTAAAATATGCAAGAATTTTTTTCCCAATACTGCAAAAGCTAACTAAATGAACAACAATTTCAAAGCACAAAAAAATTGTTTCACGAAACTAATTCTAAAGTCTAATAACAAAAACAAAAATGTAGATCAAAGACTAAAAACTACTCAATTTTTTTGCTAAAAATATCTGTATAGGGACTCATTTTCCCTAGGGTGAATGGGTCCCAAATTAGTTTTTTTTAAATTTAACTTTTGTATTTCTAAGGTGATTCTATGTATTTGTTGTAGCTAATCTATAACAATAAGTTTTGTAACAAAATTTTCCTAGATTTGATGCTTTTAAATGCAAGTTTCTATAATTTCAAATGATGAAAAATGTGACTAATTCTAATGTGCAATATGAATCTCAATGATTGAATAATGATTTCAATGCTAACACTATGCAAAACAAACTCATATCTAAAGCAATTTTTTTGATTTTTAGTGATTTTAAGCAATGCAAACATACAAATTTAACCCTAAATGCAATGTTCACTAGTGAAAAATTGAAGAACCCTAAATGTATTGTAACTAATGAAAATATAGAATGCAATCTATTGCAAAACTAAGATCTAGCATTAAAGGGACTCCAATTTTTAGAATTTTGTTGCACAAGGTCGAGTTCACCAAAATGAAATGAAGGGAAATATGAGTAGGATTTTCCCAAAATGGAAAATTAGATCCAAAGAGGAAAAAAATGGGGTCCTACTTCTATAACGCCTCGCCGCGCAAACCCCAAAGGAACAAATTAAACTGCAACATTTTTTTTTTTAAAGAATATAATAATTGTACCTAAGTATTCCAACATATCAATGTTCTAAGTTGCACAACTAAATCCCTTGGGGTACATGAGGTGACATTACTACACTAACCCATAACAAAGATAATAGATTAAACAATAATTAAACAATTATGTAAAACCATTCATTCTCACATCACCATTTAAAACATCCATTAACAATAACCACCTTAATAAAATTAATCCATATTAAACCATATATGCAAAACACAAATGAATTAATCATAAAAATAATAAATATATATCTTTCGACATATACAACACAACATAATCAATAATTAAAAATGATAGTTCATGAATAATTACATGGCCTGAAGATACATTACATCAATCTAATAGTACAACATAATGAACATATAAAAAAATTACATCAAGGTCTTCCCAACACACATGGGAGAAAGATATCAATAAATGAAATGCATCAGTAGTACAAATGCACATTTGGAGCATATGAATCCTGGATCAACAACATCTGCCCAAACCCTCCAATGAAAGATACAATTGCATCCAAAGGGAACCCAACGGGGTGTGAAGCACGTTCCACCTAACCACCCCCATGCTAGGAGTAGACAAGGAAGGATCCCCAACCAAGAACATTAATAGAACACAAGACTAACTCCAGACAAGATAACATAATATCACTAGACCACACTAAAAACTAAATAACAACAATTCACCAAAAGAAATAACAATAGACCACTTTTGAACCATAACAATAAATCACTTTTCAAATAATACAACAATAAATCATGAAACATATCATCAATAAATCTCAAGTCATAATAACAACAGACTACTTCCAGAGGACTTCAATAAAACAACACAATTGGAATGTTAGAGGAGAGTGTCATCGTATGGTTTCACATGGATTATCCAAACAACCTATCACAAGGTGCCACCTCCATCTATACATGGATTATCCAGACAACCTAGTTCAAGGTGCTACCTCCATCTATGGTTCTCCTGACAACCTATCTGAAGGCGCCGCTCCATAGGGTTACTCATGCGAAATCGATAACCTTTCGTGAAGACAAGGCAATGATCTTGGCAACTATAGCCTTCTCGGTCCCCTTTAGTCTATGATAGCACTAACAGGCGGATGAGGCATCACAATTATCTTATTAATGTTTGATCCCCACCCATAATTAATTACTTAGATTATCACTGATTACTCTAACTTTATGTGGGTTACCTTGACAGCGCCTTTGTGCACTGGCCCCCACTTAGAGCCACTCTCTCTAAACACTCAACACAAAATATCCAACACAAAGGGATTGTATCGACAAGAAATACTAAACCAATCAAATGGATCCTCCGTGAGGCATAGCCATCTCGCCAAACTCATATGAAAAACATCCACAAAGGGTACAATCCAAGTGTAAACTAAAATCACAACCATGATCAAAAAATAGACCAAGTATCGAATTGAAAAAATCAACAATGACATCAGTATCCCCACCTCCGGAAGTTACTAATCAACAACTTAAGTTTTTATAACAAGATAAACTAACTCTAGGGTTTTCTTGCAAGACATGACCCGAATAAAAGAAATGCACAATTGAATTAAATGAATAGTCTCAAGAGTATGCCATTTACATAAAACAACGCTACACAACTCATTTCATAACATAATAAATTTTGCCAACTTTATAAATCAATTACTAGAGAAAATTCAGTTTAATTAAAATTACATAATTTATCCCTAATTTCCTCGGTTACATTATAGCATTGCAACTTGTTAAATTATCAATTTATTTCTTAACCATAGCAATATAAGTAGCTATCTAACATATATATATACATGTATATACACCTTTATACATATATCATATATAAAAAAAATAAGATATAATTATTAAAATCAAATATTTAAAACCCATTATAAAAATTAACAAATAATTCATATATATATATATATATAACTTTAAAAAATGCATGTAAATTAAATCAAAATCAAAAGAAACGACACACAGCATGTGGAAAGGCCACAATACATAGTACTATGGTGGGGGGTGGGGTACATAGCCGCTACTAGCTGTGCACAATAGCCTCGATTGTTGTGCGTAGTCAGTGGTGGTTGTGTACAACCACCACTCAGGTCGTGGCTGGTATGGCCTCGGCTGGCCACCCACCCCCATATATATAAACAAAAAATAATAATATATATTTTTAAATTTTTTTTTTATTCGACTTTTATTTTCTTTATATCAAATATGATTTTGTATTGAAACGATTTCGAAAAAAAAAACTTAATATATATTCTGTACATCATGGAAAAATTTTGTGCAACATATCTATAAAATTTATTCTTTTCGCAAAATGAATTTAAACCCAATACACAATTTAAATACATACATACATACATACATACATGCATACATACATACATACATACATACATATATATATACATATATATATATATGTATATATATATTTACAATTCAATACCCTCAAATACAAAATATAATTTTTTTATTCTTTTCACATAAAATGAAATCACACAGGTACACAAGATTTATATATATACATTTAAATAACTCAAACAGAATAATAACATATGTATGTATATCTAATTTTTTTTAAATATATATATAAGTATATATATATATTAACAAGAGATTCAAAATAATAATATAACAACAAATTTTTCAATAAACCCAATATATATCTAACATGTAAATTCAACCCTCAATCAAAAATGATTTTTATTTCAAACAATAAATTTTACTACTAAACTATATTGAAGAACTTCAAAAAGATTTACTAAATTTTTCCACAGAAGATTCAAGGGTCTCATACGAACAAATTTCAAATCACGGAACTTTTTTCAATGAATTTTTCAAACACAGCAAACCAGATTTTGTTTATAGAACAATAAAATAACAATAAATGAAAAGAACAAAAAAAACTTGGAGTCCTTCGTTCGATGTAGAATCCTGTCTGTAGCTTCTTCTCAAATTCCTGCCTTCAACTCCCTTCTGAACCAATCCTTTCTTCAAAATAATTCTTTTACCCAGAAACCCAAAGAGCTATTTTTCTTTTCTTTTATGGAACAAAAACCAAAAAAAATCCCTCTATGTGTAAAAACTCTCTCACAATAAAAATCAATAATAATAAATAAAGCTCATCATATTTTTTGTCAATAATCCTCTCCATTCATTGGTTCTTTTCTTGCTTTTAAAAACACACACTTATCTCACAATTTAATTAAAAATTAATTATTTTCCTCAAGATATTCTCTACAAATTTTTCTAATTTAATAACAGGAAAAGGATAATATATAATTATCATCATCATTATTAATTTAATTTAATTACTTACACTTTTAATTAATTAATCAACTTTTTAATTTACAATATATTTAAAATTCAACATTTTACTAACTCACAATTATTTAAAGCAACAAGACAACATTATTTAATCTTATAAAATAAGATTAATTAAATAACCACTAACCATAAATAAAATAAATAATCAACAATCAAACTACACAAAGACACTTGGACAAAACCTCAATCATGACACAACAAAACTCGAACCAGGATGACGGACTTGGGATGGGGACACTTCCTTATCAACTCCCTTTTTCAACATTGTACTCGTTGGGTTAATTTAATGCTCGCCCTATCTTGTCGAAACAGGTGGAATCGAGACTTTATTCCTGCAATTCCTGCATACCAATAAACATCAAGTAACACATATATATATAATCAAAAACATCATTTCGTGAGAAGGAATTGTAGCATAGCAGGGCACTCATGAACGAGTGGTGCTACACTGTCCTCTCACCTAAGCTATACTAACAAATACAACATTAGATTTAAAGTAACAATTCTAACTAACTAATCACATCATAAACTAATTACTAAACCACTACATCACAATGTATTACTGAAATCAAATTAAACATTACCAACCAAATGTAACCATAATGTCATCAAATGAAGTAGCACAATCATCAATCAATCTAAACTATCCAATCCACCAATCCAACAATAAGTAATAACTATCACACTCTCAATGTATCAAGCCCAAACAACATGATGGGTATTACATCCTCCCCCCTAGGACATGGCTTACTCCTGGAAGCCATTAAATAAATGAGAGTAAACACACAAAGACTGACTAGTTTGTTTTCAAATTAGCTAGACTGACCACTTTAACGACTTCCTTACTGGAAGGTGTCCATTCCTTTCTTTCACGATGAGGTCTCCTTAGAGATTCCACCAAAGTCTCTAGATCTGAAAGCACGGAGCATTTGGAATAATCATACCAAAGTCTGATTTTCCATAGCCATTTGACTATCGGGTCCCGAACCTTCTTCTGAGGTGTTTTCCTTCTCTTCATCCTAGAAAAACACCAAGGGATAGATTTCAGTTTTAAAACCCACACTTAAAGCATGAACACACAAAATAACTTTGCAGAGAACACACCACAAACTACACAAATGGAATGACACACCCTTATGAGTACGAGCAACTAGGTCAACACAATGGGCTCATAGTGCCCCAGTGTGTGAACTTATGCTCTGATACCAATCTAGAATGCCCTGCGGCGCAAACCCAAAGGAACAAATTAAACCGCAACATTTTTTTTTTAAAAGAACATAATAATTGTACTTAAGTATTCCAACATATCAATTTTCTAAGTTACACAACTAAATCCCTTGGGGTACACAAGGTGACATTACTACACTAACCCATAACAAAGATAATAGATTAAACAATAATTAAACAATTATGTAAAACCATTCATTCTCACATCACCATTTAAAACATCCATTAACAATAACCACCTTAATAAAAGTAATCCATATTAAATCATATATGCAAAACACAAATGAATTAATCATAAAAATAATAAATATATATATTTTGACAGATACAACATAACATAATCAATAATTACAAATGATAGTTCACGAATGATTACATGGCCTGAAGATACATTACATCAATCTGATAGTACAACATAATGAACATATAAACAAATTATATCAAGGTCTTCCCAACACACGTGGGAGAAAGATATCAACAAATGAAATACATCAATAGTACAAATACACATTTGGAGCATATGAATCCTGCATCAACATCTACCAAAACCCTACAATGAAAGATACAATTGCATCCAAAGGGAACCCAACGGGGTGTGAAGCACATTCCACCCAACCACCCCCATGCTGGGAGTAGACAAGGAAGGATCCCCAACCAAGCACATCAACAAAACACAAGACTAACTCCAGACAAGATAACATAATATCACTAGACCACACTGAAAACTAAATAACGACAATTCACCAAAAGACATAACAATAGACCACTTTCGAAACATAACAATAAATCACTTTTCAAATAATACAACAATAGATCACGAAATACATCATAAATAAATCTCAAGTCATAATATCAACAGACTACTTCCAAAGGACTTCAATAAAACAACACAATTGGAATGTTAGAGGAGAGTGTCATCGCATGGTTTCACATGGATTATCTAGACAACCTATCACAAGGTGTCGCCTCCATCTATACATGGATTATCCAGACAACCTAGTTCAAGGTGCTACCTCCATCTATGGTTCTCCTAATAGCCTATCTGAAGGCGCCGCTCCATAGGGTTACTCATGTAGAATCATTAACCTTTAATGAAGATAAGGCAACGATCTTGCCAACCATGGTCTTCTCGGTCACCTTTAGTTTTTGATAGCATTAACAGGTGGACGAGGCATCACAATTATCTTATTAATGTTTGATCCCCACCCATAATTAATTTCTTAGATTATCACTGATTACTCTAACTCTATGTGGGTTACCCTAATAGCCCCTTTGTGCACTGGCCCCCACTTAGAGCCATTATCTCTAAACACTCAACACAAAATATCCAACTCAAAGGGATTGTATCAACAAGAAAAACTGAACCAATCAAATGGATCCTCCGTGAGGCATAGCCATCTCACCAAACTCATATGAACAACATCCACAAAGGGTACAATCCAAGTGTAAACTAAAATCACAACCATGATCAAAACATAGGCCAAGTATCGAATTGCAAAAATCAACAATGACATCAGTATCCCCACCTCCGGAAGTTACTAATCAACAACTTAAGTTTTTATAACAGGATAAACTAACTCTAGGTTTTTCCTGCAAGACATAACCCGAATAAAAGAAATCCACAATTGAATTAAATGAATAGTCTCAAGAGTATGCCATTTACATAAAACAACGCTACACAACTCATTTCATAACATAATAAATTTTGCCAACTTTATAAATCAATTACTAGAGAAAATTCAATTTAATTAAAAACACATAATTTATCCCTAATTTATTCTATTATATTATAACATTGCAACTTGTTAAATTATCAATTTATTTCTTAACCATAGCAATATAAGTAGCTATCCAACATATATATATATATATATATATATATATATATATATATATATATATATATATATATATATATATATATATATATATATATATATATATATATATATATATATATATATATATATATATATATCTATACATATATGCCTTTGTACATATATAAAAAAGATATATATATTAAAATTAAATATTTAAAATCATTATAAAATTAACAAATAATTCATATATATATATATATATATTTAATATATATACATATATTAATATATGTATATATATTTATTAAATAATATATAATTAATATATATATATTTATATATACATATATATATAGCATAACAAAAATGCATGTAAATTAAATCGAAATCAAAAGAAATGACACACAGCATGTGGAAAGGCCACCATACATGGTACTGTGGTGGGGAGGGTGTGGTGGGTACGTAGCCCCTGTTGGTTGCGCCCAGCAGCCTCGACTGTTGTGCGCAATCAATGGTGGCTGCATACAGCTACCACTGGGGCCATGGGCGGTATGGCCTCGGCTAGCCACCCACCCCCATATATATAAACAAAATTTTATATATATATATATATTTTTTAAATTTATTTTTTATTCAACTTTTATTTCCTTTATATCAAATACGATTTCGTATTAAAAAAATTTCGATAAAAAACAACTTAATATATATTTTGTACATCATGAGGAAATTCCATGTGACATATCTATAAAATTTATTCTTTTCACATAACGAATTTAAACCCAATACACAATATATATATATATATATTTACAATTCAATACCCTCAAATACAAAATATAATTTTTTTATTCTTTTCACATAAAACAAAATCACACAGGTACACAAGATTTATATATATACATTTAAATAACTCAAACAGAATAATAACAGATATATGTAATCTAATTTTGTTTAAATATATATATACATATATATTAACAAGAGATTCAAAATAATAATATAACAATAGATTTTTCAATAAACCCAATATATATCTAACATGTAAATTCAACCCTCAATCAAAAATGATTTTTATTTCAAACAATAAATTTTACTACTAAACTATATTGAAGAACTTCAAAAAGATTTACTAAATTTTTCCACAAAAGATTCAAGGGTTTCATACGAACAAATTTCAAATCACATAACTTCTTTCAATGAATTTTTCAAACACAGCAAACCAGATTTTGTTTATAGAACAATAAAATAACAGTAAATGAAAAGAATAAAAAAAACCTGGAGTCCTTCGTTCAATGTAGAATCCTGTCTGTAGCTTCTTCTCAAATTCCTGCCTTCAACTCCCTTCTGAACCAATCCTTTCTTCAAAACAATTCTTTTACCTAGAAACCCAAAGAGCTATTTTTCTTTTCTTTTACAAACCAAAAACCAGAAAAAAAACCCTTTGTGTGTAAAAACTCTCTCACAATAAAAATCAATAATAATAAATAAAGCTCATCATCTTTTTCCTCAAAATCCTCTCCATTCATTGGTTCTTTTCCTGCTTTTAAAATCACACACTTATCTCACAATTTAATTAAAAATTAATTATTTTCCTCAAGATATTCTCTGCAAATTTTTCTAATTTCATAATAGGAAAAAGATAATATATAATTATCATCATCATTATTAATTTAATTTAATTACTTACACTTTTAATTAATTAAATAACTTTTTAATTTACAATATATTTAAAATTCAACATTTTACTAACAATTAATTAAAGCAACAAGACAACATTAATTAATCTTATAAAATAAGATTAATTAAATAACCACTAACCATAAATAAAATAAATAATCAACAATCAAACTACACAAAGACAAGGACAAAACCTCAATCATGACACAACAAAACTCGAACCAGGATGACGGACTTGGGACGGGGACACTTCCTTATCAACTCCCTTTTTCAACATTGTACCTATTGGGTTAATTTAATGCTCGCCCTGTCCTGTCGAAACAGGTGGAATCGAGACTTTATTCTTGCAATTCTTGCATACCAATAAACTTCAAGTAACACACACACACACACATATATATATATAATCGAAAACATCATTTCGTGAGAAGGAATTGCAGCATAGCAGAGCACTCATGAACGAGTGGTGCTACATTGTCCTCTCACCTAAGCTATACTAACAAATACAACATTATATGTAAAGTAACAATTCTAACTAACTAATCACACGATAAACTAATTACTAAACCACTACATCACAATGTATTACTGAAATCAAATTAAACATTACCAACCAAATGTAACCATAATGTCATCAAATGAAGTAGCACAATCATCAATCAATCTAAACTATCCAATCCACCAATCCAACAATAAGTAATAACTATCACACTCTCAATGTATCAAGCCCAAACAACATGACGGGTATTACAACTTCTATCAATTCATTAGGAAATGAGATCCACACAATGAAATGATAATCAACCCTTAGATGAATCAAATCAAGGTGTAAATCTACAAATTTCCCTTTTTGCTAGGATGAGGGTCTAGGCCAAATAGCACTTTGGGGGGAAGATTTGAAATAGAAAAACAATTCCAAATTTAGATCTACAAAGTGCATTAAAGGGATTTAACATAAAATTGAAGGAAGCAATAAAATTTCTAGAGAAATTGAGGGTAATAAATGTTGTGCACCTGTCAAAACTTGTTGTTTCTACAACCCCAATAGGGACTTCCTAGTAGAGTTTTTTAGGACACTCTGAACCAAAAACTACAACTTAGAAATTGTAAAAACTTGCTATCCTGACAACCTTAATAGGGAATCATTCGCCCTATGGTGACTAGTTCTTGGCAAGCTTTTCTAAAAAACTCCAAATCTTAATTTGAAGCTCTAGACCTACAATTCCTTCATGTAACTTGAAATTCCCTCTCTTGGATTTGGATCTCTCAAAAACCTATAAAATAAATTTGGTGTTTTGTTGGTGGATAGGGGTTTGCCTCATTCAAACCCTAAGTTTGGTAATTAAACCTTGATGATAAATAGAAATCTAAAATATGAAATGTGTGTAATTCTAATCTTAAGTGTGTCTAAGATTAAAATTTCTAACAATGCACAAATAGACCCTATTAAAGTGTGTTAGAATAGGATCCTAAATGAAAATGGAAAATGTATAAGACCTACTTTACAAGACCTCAAATCCCCTTAAAAGGTCACAAATCTTAATATACCTCTCTTTAAGTTGAAAATAGAATGATCATAGAAGATGGAATCACTTAGGAAACAAGTCATTAGGCTTGATTGAATCTTATGGTGCTTCTCCCAAAACCTAGAATCCATCATGATTCTCCATAGGCATCTATCATCACTTCTTCAATAATGCTTGATCTTTGATATCAAAATGAGCTTGAAGACTTGCAAAAACACTAAAATGTTGCTCCAAGACTTCAATTTTTCTTGCTCCTTGCTTTTGAACATGAATTCTTGCTCTCATGTGAAACTCTCTCTTGTCTACTATAAAAATGAATGTGAGACTTAGATTTATAGGCTTCCTTCTCTAATTTTCAATTATCAAATCTTGAAAGCCAACATTTGAAATTTGAAATTTGAACCTTAAAATACTGCACAAAACATATTTTAAATGGGGGTCCTAGGTCTAAATGAGGACCCATTCTCCATGTGGTGAATGGGTCCTAGGCCACTTACCTAGGACACACATCAAACAGTGTTAAACATTATGCAAAGATAAGGTCCTAGAACTAAGTGAGGACCCATTTTTCCCTATGGTGAATGGGTCCTAGGTCACTTACCTAGGACACACTTCTTCCAAAGTTGAGTGTTGTGAAATACCATTTATAAATGTTGAGTTTTATCTCTCTAAAATTTTAATTAATTAGGCTTAAATTTGAATTAAAGAGGCCAAATAGGGAAAATTGACCTTAATTAATTAATAAAGCCCTAGATTAATGTGAAAGTGCAAAGATACACCTTACAACAACCTAAATAAGGCATAATTAAGTACATTTAATTTAAAAGATCCATAAACTTAATGTGAATATGAGAAACATATCACAACACTAAATCAAGTCATAGTTAAGCTCATTTATTATTAATTATTTCCAAATTAAGTGTGAAAAAGAGATACTTTTTACTACACTACACAAATATACATACATACATATATACATACAAAAATACATATAAATATACATACAAACATATATACAAGCGTACATACATACAAACATACATTTATACATTCAAACAAACATACATACAAAAAGAAAGCTAAAACAAGGCATAATGCAAGCACATTATAATGCACTCATGTTATTTCTTGCTTTGGAAATTTCCAAGCCTTTAGCTTGGATTTTCCTTGGATTTTCAACCCAAACGATTGGATTGAATTTCCAATACACTAAAACATGTTTTTCTAGATTCTAAAAAAATCACATAATCTTGAGTGTGCTTCCCATCAGGTTTTCATGTAGTTCCAAGGTCAAGTAAAAAAAAATTGGGTAATGTTAATTTCTCTCTTTGCCATCTAACCATGTATTTTTTTTCACATTTGGACTATGTTAAGGCTTCCATCTTTAATTTCTTTTTTTGGTGTATCCATTTTTTGTCAAAAACCATTGTTTGGTATTTTTACTTTATTTTTCAACCGTTCATTGAAATTTCAAATAAATTATATTCTTAAAAAATAGACACTAGTTTACACATTCAAAAAATAAAATTGATTTTTGATTTGTTTACAAAAAAATTAGGGGGGAGCACACTCAATTTTTTGTTGTTTTTGATGTGTCCACTTTGAAAATTAGTAAAAAAAAGTCATGTATTGTTAAAATTTATCATTTAAAAATCCGGGATAAACTACATGGTGTTAGCTAATTTCTCATTGAATAAATTTATAGGATGCTAAAAAAGTTAACATTTTTATTTTTTTTGGGGGGGTGGGGGGGGCACAACAAACTCTATGTTATGTTTTCTTGAAAAAAATGACCGGTTTATGTGGCCTCCCTTTTTGAACCCCTTAATCTCTATATACCATTTTTTTTTTTAAATAGTAGTTTAGAAAGTAGATTCAGAGCACTATGACTCTTTTTTTTGTTGCATCTTAAAATTTTGAGGGTAACCATCTTCAATTTCTCAACCAAGGTTAGTATTTATTTATTTTTGAAAAAGAGTGACCACTTAAGACCCCTTTTTGGCCCCCAATCTTTGTGCACTTACCTTAAAAATCTAATTCACTACAATAATATTTGAGTTTTATCAGAAATTTTCAACATAAATGGTGTTTAAAATTGATTTTTATTAACATATATAAGATTATTTTCCCCCATTTTGATAGGTTTTTCACACAAATCAAAGCATTGAAAATGAAATATCTCTCAAAAATTATGTTAGTGATATTTTCTAATTATCATATTACATGCCTTCAGACATTTTAAATTTTTTCTAGATGTAGTAAAATGATAAATATGTAAGTATTATAGGGAAATTTTAGGAATGGAACCTACATTTGATGTAGACTACCAAATTCAATGGAGAAAATATGTAAGCATCAAAATCTATATGAGTCAATACAATAAGTATGTTGATAATTTGTTTGTTCATTTCATAACTAAAATGGTGGTCTTACTTCTCCTCACAACATTATCTATCTTGATGGAAGTAATTTTAGTATCTTTGGAACCTTCCCTCATGTTTTTTCCATCCTTTCTAGTTGCATACTCAACTTGTGCATCACTTTATTCCTTTGAAAATGGCATTATGAACCTTTAGTTATAAGGGTTCCCAAAAGACCTTAGAGTTTTTTATACAACCCATGTTAATTTGTAGGGTCCATTGGGAAACTAGTCCTAATAAAATGGGGGAGCCACCTTTCAAAAGTGATGATAGTGCCATGTTTAGTTTGTCCATGAATCTTCTAGTTCTATCCATTTCTCTTTTATTATATTATCACTAATTAACAATCATCTTGAACCTTGATAATTCCATTCACTCCTCCTGGCTATTTATCCTCTCCTTTTAGCTAATTTTTCATCTCCCTTATGATTTCTATTTCATCCTCTTCTATAAACCACTCGACTCTCATTCATCTAAGACCCAAGTTTTAAGAAAAATTTGTTATTTTTTTTAGGTCAAGAATAAATAGTCTTATGAATGAATTTGGATTCCTCTATAAAAACAATTCCATCTAATCTCGCACATCATTTCCTCTAGGAATGTGATCACCTTTAGAAATTTTTATGTCACTTTTAAAAACTAATTACCAAATCTATCATTGCAAGGATCTAGCCTCTCAAAAAAATATCAAGAAACTTCTAATTATTCCACCTTTTTCCAAGAAATTTCCAATCTTAGATTTTTCCATTCCATTAAGTAGAGCAACCCAAGGTTGGAGAGGAGAAAATGCAAAATAAAAGTTATCTCCTTTGAGGAGAAGATTCACCATAGCTTTAAACAGGTTTTCTTATTTTAAATTTCATAGAAGATTTTATTTTACACATTATTTTAGAAGTAGTACTTGGAGGTAATAAAAATTTTCCTAAGAATAGTAACACTCTACTCTTAGAATTTATTATTGCTTGAAATTTAGAATATTTTGATTTAGATTTTATCTTGTAATTATTCTGAGAATACCTCGATAACAATGTGAGGAATTCAACACAATGCTTTAACATATTCAAATCAAAGAATTTAAAAATAAAAAGAACATAGTTCAAATTACATTCAAATTGCATATTCAAGCTCACTTAGATTTGTATGCCTAATACTTCTTAGAATTTAGGAGGACTATATTGAGACAATATTAGAAAATATTAAAGAAAAATTTCCCACATAAGAAACATTTTTAGAAGAACATGGAAGAAAACAAGAAAAAATATAGATAAATTCAAGAAGCCAACCAAAGGAGGCAGGGTCAAGAAGAAGTTTGTGCAAGAGAAATCACTCTCTTAGATAAATTGAATGAGATAGAAGAGTGAAGGCCCAAATCCTCATTCCTCTTTTCAAAAAATAATTTAATAGGATTAGAGAAAATAATCCTCCTAGTCACATTAGAATCACAAAAACAATACATCTTCAAAGGTTTGCACAACACCCTACAACTCCAAACATTCAAAACCCAACTCCAGCTTTGATAAACAACATAGTCCATAATGATGTGCTCCTTCTTTGTGAGGTGAGTGATCCAATTGGTGTGATCCCTATTCAAAATGAATTACTACTACTCACTAGACACTCCTCCCCTATGGAGAAAGTAGTTAGTTAGATATTATTTTACTTGATTGGATTTTACCATGAGAACATGAGTAGTTTGATCCATGTCATCAACATGTGTACATTACATGTGTCATTCTTAATCCACCTCATCCATATTTGTGTTGAGATAATTTATAATATTACTAGTTAGGAGATGAAGTATTAGGAAAAAATTTAAGATAAAGTTACACAAATTATCAAGATTAATCTAAAACACTAGTACAAGTCTATGGTGATGAATTAATCCTAGGATAGTGAATTTCTCCTCTAATAGGAATTATATAGATAGTGTAGAATTTTGATTAATTACATTGATAGAAATATATTGTTTTCAAAGATTTTACAACAAAACAATTTTCAAAACATTATCCATTTGATGTTAATCAACCATTTAGCTAAATACATTTGTTTTTATTTATATTTATATACATGTCAATAGGTCAATATTTCCAATTCTTAACTCTGTAAAACTCTAATTAATTAGTCTAGGTTGATTATTATTATGTGCATACATTTTATTGGATTTACCTAGACTCCAAAGGAAACCATATTTTATTTATTTAAGAGCAACAATTTAGATGTGACTTTTTAGGGATTTCAACTTAGTTCGCCAACATGAAAATATATGATCTTATCATTTGAGAAAAACCCCTTGAATAATTTTTTTAACTATTTATTCTGCAATATTTTTATTTTATTTTATTTTATTTATTTTCTTAATGTGTGTTCTAAACTTACAATTTTTATTTTTCTGAATATATATGTTTCACTTTATTTTTTATGTTTTATTTATTTTTGAGATACTTAAAAATATATATTAAACAACAAGCACATTACAATCAATTGATGACAATAGTACTTATGCACATTGTAGGGTTTTATTCATATTTTTCCTCAAATATTTAACTATATTGTAAAATTGTAATGATATTTTTATTCAAATATATGGTCACCATAGTTATAATGCTTTCTAAAATATAAGGAAGATCAAAATAGGCATCATATTAATATTATGACGTGGGTTTGTAATTTTGAGCTTTAATGTTTTTCTAGTATCTTAGCAATTATTTGAAAAGAAAAAAATGTGTATACACTAGAAATCCATTTAACAATTTAAGTGTTACAATAGAATTTTTCTATAATTTTGAGGAAAAATACATTGAACATAATGATGATACAATAAGTTATGGGACCTCATGAATGTACAATACTTTAATAGGTTGAAACATTTAATCTTGTTGAATGAAGAAAAATATTTCACAATTTTTCATAAACCAAAAACTGTTAAAAATTAAAGATATTTCCTTTCTTCATAGAAGTATAGGAAATTTCTATTGTAGGTAGGTCCTTCCCAAAACAATGAGCAATAGATTAGAGAATTACAAAACTTAAATTATATAGAGTCTTGATTTAGCACAAACAACTAATCTATAGAAGATAATATGTTGAGCGAGGCCACCAACAATAATGTCTTCAAGAAGACGAACACACCAAGAAATCATCCTAAGAAAAAAGAGATTCCTGTAAAAAAAGTTATATATTAATAATAATAATAAAAGGAATAAAAGTATTCCATTATTCAATTTAAAAGTTCTAAAAATAGTCTATAATTGATAGATAGAATAGTTAATGAGAATTTTTAAATTATCTCAAATATAAATAAATTGTTGGTGTTCTCAGATCATGTAATCATATGACAATCCCAATGATATCCGATACCATGGATATTTAGTATTTTTCGTTTCTTTGTTTGTTGAAACTGGAGGAGTAGGAACAAATTTTGGCCAAGAACAGTTTTTGGGTAAGGGACAACCCCATAAATAAGGATTTCTTGAATAGGAGGATTCTCCAAATGTGCCAGTGATATGGCGTCCTTGTGGTATACTTCCTGAAAGGTTGTTGTTTGATAAATTGAATGAACCCAAATAGCTTAGACCTTCAAGTGTTGCAGGGACTTGTCCTGAAAAGTGATTTCTAGAAATGTCTAATGACTCCAACTGACTCATTTCTCCCAAACTATTTGGAATGTTCCCATTCAAATTGTTCATTGAAAGGTTTAAAAGCCTCAACCCCTTCAATTTCCCCATATTTGGAGGAACTTGTCCTTCCAATTCATTAGTTGAGAGATCTATGGATGTGAGAGTGGAAAGAATATATGGGTAGTGTTGATTTGTGCCTTTTAAAGTCATATCCAATCCATCTCGATAAAAGACTGTATATGAAGAGGATAATACAAAACCATCTTGGCTTTCTATCGCCATTGCTTGCAATGATACAATTGTATGTGGAATTGAACCTAGGATATGATTGGAAGAAAGGAGCAAGATCTGGAGGTTCACTAGTTGACCAATCTCTAAAGGAATATTGCCTGTAAAATTGTTCTCCTTCATAACCAATACTCTTAGGTTTGAAAGATTTATAATTAACGTTGGTATTTCACCTCCAAAGAAGTTGTCCCCAATATCAAGAACTTGTAGATTTGAACAACTTGCTATTGAGGAAGGGAATGATCCTTTTAGATTATTTCTGTGAACAACTAGTGAAGATAACATACTTAGCTTGCTAAACTCATGTGGTAAGCTTCCCTCCAAACTATTATTTCCCAAATTTAGGATAATGAGAAAAGAGCAATTGGACAAGTTTGCAGGGATCATGCCGCTTATGTTGTTGTTTGCAAGATTTAATAGCTGGAGATTAGATAATTTTCCCAGGCTTGGAGGAATATTGCCTCTTAACAAATTGTTTGCAAGATCTAACACCTTGAGTTCAGATAATTTTCCCAGGCTTGGAGGAATATTACCACTGAACAAATTGTCCTTGAGCAGCAATAGTGAAATATTTGCAGGCCATATTGATGGGATCTGTCCACTTAATCCATTTCTAGACACATCTATCTGTTCTAATTGCATCCCTATTGAAGCATTTGAGGATAGGCTTCCTTCCAGATAATTTCCTGAAAGATTTAGATATCGTAACAGAGGACTGGTTTCCCATAGCCAGGAGGGAATTACTCCCACAAGACTAGCGTTAGTTAATTCCAATCTTTCAAGTGAGAATTGTGTTGAAATCCAAGGTGGAAATTCACCGTCAATCATACATGACAGTAAATATAACTTAGATAGCTGAAAGAGTGGAATCCAGGTTGTGCTAATATTTAGCACACAATCGGATAAATACAAATAATCCAGGCCTGTAAGGTTGTGAAAAAAAATTTCTGAAATCGACTGGTAATGGTTTAGTGAAAGACCTAGACCAACTAAAGAAGGTGGAAGTGAGGAAGAAGCGATGGTTTCATTGAAATGATTGCCATTAGCTTGCAAGAGAGTGAGGGAGGAAAGCTGAGCAAATGAAGAGGGAATGGTCCCACTTAGTTGGTTATAGTAAATAATCAACGACTTGAGTAAAGAGAGATTGCCCAAGGAATCTGGAATTTTACCGCTCAGTTGGTTTTTAGCAAGGTAAAAGAATCTTAAAGAAGAAAGATTGCCGAGGGAGGAAGGTATGCTTCCAGTAAATTGGTTTTCATGAAGGTGAAGCTCAGTTAAAGAAGAAAGATTGCCGAGACAGGAAGGTATGCTTCCATTGAAGTTATTCCACGAAAGATCAAGTAATGCAAGGCGGGTGAGCAAACAAATGGAAGGCGGAATAATCCCACTAAATCTATTATCAGGTAAACTTAAAGATTGAAAATAAGAGAGATTTCCCAAACAGGGAGGAATAGTACCTCTTACCCCAGATATCCACAGTGATGTGAGAAAACGAAGTTGGCAGAGGCTCTCAGATATCACACCTCTAGTATTGAGATGTTCCCCTACATCAACAGAGACAACGTGGTTGGTGTGATCGTCGCAGGATATGCCTAACCAGTCGCAACAGTCTGTTCCATTTACCCACGAACTGATATAGTAGTCTGTGGAGTCATTGAAGGCCGCTTTGATGCGAAGCAGAGCTTGGGATTCGTGGGAAGGACATCTGTTGGACACAGAAGAGGGTAAGAAGAAGAGAAGAAAGAGTGAAATGAAAAATATAGAGGAGAGGCCGTGTAAAGAGATGGAGATAGCCATTTGGGATGCAGTTTGTTGTTTGTTGTTTGGGTGGGGAATGCTGTTCTTAAAAGGCAGTGTCCGTCAACAGGTCAATGATTTAGATTAATTGTGAGCGACACATCTTAATAATTTGTTTTAGTCGTTCGGTATTACCATGCAGTTGCACTTTCTACAAATAAGTTAAAAACTAAAAAACAATAAAAATGTCTACCATTTTTGGACTAGGTGCATTCTCGATAGCATTGCTTAAATAACTATTGTTTGAGATGGTGCGCATTCACTTTATGTTGCTACCATCTACAGTTTTAGAGTCGACCGCATTTTTACTTTTTCCACACCAAGATTTCATCCTTCAGTGAGTGCGTTATTTTTCTTCCCTTCTAATAAAGTAGGACAACATAGCATCATGTTTTTTTTTAAATTCAAGTTTGATCAACTTTCCTCCATTATCCTTCTTACCTAAGGCCAAGTAAACAAAAGTTTGCATGATGAGTCGCTATGACTTTTTATATAAAGGCATTCAATTCATAATCATTTTGTTCATTATGAGATCATTAGAAAATTTTACTATCATTTGAGTTAATGAATCTAGCATTCTACAATCAATGCAAAGATATTTTATTGACTGAAGAGTGTTTCTTTTGATATTGTTCAATTTTAAGTCGTCAATTAAGGCATAATGTCCTCCTTAAGTCGTCAATTAAGGCATAATGTCCTCCTAACTCAATTATATGACAACCTAACAAAGATAGTTATCTAACTAGACCATAATAATATCAAGGAGCACAACCTACGAATCAAACAAGTCAAATTTGTAAACATGAGACAAGATCATGGTTTTGAAGTCCTCCATGACACTTAGATTACACCTTAGACACAATCACATTAGAATGTTTTGATCTTAAAATACATAGATTTCTAGTAGCTACCATTCCAAATTTTTCTCTTTATTTTTTATTTACATTTCCCACATTTAGTTATTGCCAATTATCAATACTTTATTTACCTAGGCTTATTTATGCATATGATGATATGCATTTTATTGGATTAATGCCTACAAAACATTAACGAAATTTGTTGTTATTTATATCTAGTGAACATGTGTGATCCTGCATATCCAATCCTTCTACTTACAATTTTTCATTATATCGGGGTGTTTAGATCTACACATTTTTAATATTACATCTATTTTTTAAAATTTATAGATCCATTTTTCATTATGCTCCATTGATTTATATTTATACTAGGGTTTAGCATGAATATTCATATCTTCTATCTCATACTCACCCTTGGATTACACTTAATGTTTATATTTTTGAATAAATTTTAGATTCAATTTATGACCAATTTTATGATGTGAACTTGATTATAAATAATTTTTATATAAATCTATGTATTATTAGATCCATGAGCCATTATTACATAATCTTGTGAACCCTAATTTGTGTACACTTATATAGAGCTATATTAGGACATTATATATATCTTCATGGATCCCACTCTCTTTCACCAATCCATGCTTCGTGTTGACACTCAAAACATCATACTCTAGATTCTTAAAGAACCAATTCAATATCTAGGATCAAATATGTAGGCTGATATAGATAAAGAGATAGGACTCCTAATAAGACCAACCTACTCCTATACACATGTTTATCTACAAGACCAAGAAGGTGATCCTCGAAGTTATTAACATGACAATTAATAAGAGATAAGAAGAAAAAAAATAGATCTTCACATAGCAACACCTTTTGTATATGTAAACCCCTAATATTTTTCACTATGTTCATCTTATGCTAGTTGATAATTATAATAACTACATAAATTTAATAAGTAGATCAAAACTTGATTGTAAAGGAAATTTAATGATATAAAATAGATTTAAATTCCTTAGATTAATTCCTATAGAATTTTATTATAGCATATTTGGAATGCAAGATAGATAAATCTCTTAAGGTATAATAAATGAGAGCTCACAAAAGATTCAACATAGTTCATATTATTGAATTGTTCAAGCTAGTAGTACCTACTATATTCTTAAACTACCAAGGGAACAAAAAGAATATTATGTGAATAAAATTATTATGTTCATATTACCAAAAGGAACAATGCCTTCATTTATTGGGAAATAAAATCCAAGATTGAGAAAAAGAAAACATTAAAGTAAATAGAATGGGAACCATATCACACATTTCCATCCCAATGTAACATGTGAAATTAGTTATTTTATCATAGTTGAATCTTCTTCAATGATCCATGAATTCTCTTTGATGATATCCCATATATGTTACAATAAAATTATATCATTCAATTTTATTAGAAATTTAATAGTTTCTACTTTAATAAATATTACCTTTGTTGGTTATCCAAATCGAATTCAATGATTTCTAAATATTTTATAATATCTTATGCTCAAAACCACTGAGAATTTGACCAATGAATGAGAGAGTTCCTAAGATCAATATCTCCTACACTTTTGGATATACAAGACCAAGTTTGGTGGCCCTTTAACATACACTAGTTTAAAATGATAATGAGATCATAGTGTGAAGTAGATATTGACATTCATACATTTTGATAAGGATTTATGAAATCATAGAAGTAGTTATCTCATTTGTTGTGACCTTGATATTTATGTATGAAAAATAAAAAATAAATTATAATTTGATGAGATTCACCATTTAAACTATGTATGGGTTGGGAGGAATATTCAAAGATAGATCGATGCTCATTCATTTAAGGAATACAAATTCACCACATAGTATCACCCTTTTGTATCCACACTAAATATTTAAGGTGATATTAAGTGTTTAAATTTGTATTTTTTCCTTACAACCATACAACCAATAAATAAATTATACAAATTATAATATCCTACTTAATAATCCACTTATAATACCAAAATTTCCCATTATTACCCATGAAATATTTGTATTATTCCTTAAGAAAAAATTAATGTAGACTAATAATTCAAACATAGAAAATGTGTGCAATGAAATTTATAACACTTGGTTATTCATTTCAAAGATATATTAGATTACATGAATGGAGAGGGCAAAAAACTATATACCTTGTATTCATATATTTTCATCGAGAAAATGAGTATTACAATAAAAATTGACATAAACATAAAAGTATATTTCTTATTAAAAACTTCGTACAACTTTCATATCCTACATTTTCCAACCTCTCTTACAATAAAGATGCATTCCATTTACAGAAGAAACATTCATGAAAACCCATAGATCGGTGAGACATGTCAAATTATAAAAACTTGGTGAACCATCATGCAATTGAATGGATGCAAAGACTCATGAACTACTTGAGAGAAATTCACAAGAGCATATAGGTCATTTTAATAAATAAAGATATTCGCTCTATGCTTGATCAACCTAAGTTGATGTGTAGCCTAATGCATAATAGTATGGAAATGGGAACAAAAATGTAGAAGGCTCCCACTTGGCATCTCAAGCTTTGGTGACAATCATTGAAGATAGAAGTGGCAAAGGATGAGTTGATGCCAACATAATGGAAGTAGAATCATACATTATATGGGCCAATGCTACCATGAATAATCCAATGAATATTCAAAATAATCAATATGGAGGTTGTGTTTAGAGGAACAAAGCACTCTAGCTTTGAATGAGACGCATCATCTAGAAAATTAGTGCAATGAAGTTAGAAGCTACATTTCCCACCCACTCTAGTTAACACATTTGGATGGTCTCCATATTCCAAATAGAAGGTGGAATACTAAAAACTGTCACACTACTCCCATATGTCATTCCACGTGAAAACACACCATTACCCTATTGGTTCTTCCAACTAATTCCTTAGTGACTTCTAAAAGAACCACATCTTTTGCTTAGAAACATTGAGAGGTTAGCCAACAAAGAGGAAACTCACTTGTATGATCAATTTCCTTTTTAATTTAGGCCCTACAAAGCCTACTAGGTTCCCCTTATGGTGTCAATGTAACATATGCATTATGACATCTAAAGGATACCTAGTAGACAAATCCTCATACGTTATAATAAGGATTCACAAATTGTTACATGAAAGTATGCATTATCCCTGGGATGCATCTTAAGAATTGCTATTGAGGTGATGAAATACTTATGTACATATTAGATTAGTTTTAAGTTAATAAATGTTGTGGCACATTTTTTTAGGTGTCTTTTCTTTTAAGTGTTTATACTTAGTTTTTCTTTTACATTATGAGAATCCAATTTTATGTTTTTTATTAGCTCTTATTTTGTTATATCTAAGTGTTAGCAATTGGTCATCAAGTCTAGTTTTAAAAAAAAATCAGGTCTTCTAGACTTTGTACACAATATATTTTTTGGGGCTTCATGGATTGCATGACTAATAGAAAATCACCCCATAGAATTCACCAAAAAAATTTACATTTTCTACCCTTGATATCCTCCAGTAGTAACTGATCTATGAAATTCAAATCTAATAGTAAGCCTTAGGGTTTCTAGGGTTTTACTTGCATGTTTACATTTAGGGTTCTAAACCCTTAAATCCTAAACCCTAAGTCTTTGTATTAAGCCTATGTTACTTTTGTTTTGATCTTTTTATGACTTGCCAAGCCCATGGTTGTCCACTTAAGTCATATCTTGAAGAATTCTACTTCATCAAGTCACTGACCCCTCCTTCCTAGCAATTGGATTTCCCCTTTCCATCACATGCTTGATTCAATCATTTAAGTCACTTCTATGCACCAAATGGAATGGTCGCTACAACTATCAAGCTATCTCCACATGAAATTCTTTCATTATATCATAACTTCTGGTGCATCATGACTTTGACCTTTTCAATTCCCTTCAAAATGCAATGTTGCACTTGTGTACCAATTTTTTATTTTCATTACATCATGGGATCCTCTATGTATCATAGTTTCCCTTTATAACCCTAAGCCAAAATTTATGATATTGAACTAGGCCACTATATGTCTTCTTCTCAATGTCTTCCTTTAGGAGCCCAGTGGTGAAGGTTGGTCTAGTGGTAATGTGTCAACTGTTTATTACATCATGAGTATCCTTTGTATCATAACTTTCCATTTATAAATAGCTATGCTAAATTTGATACTGCACTAGCTTTAAGGTGATCCACGACCTAGGTTTAAACTTTCAAATTTAGATCAATGACCAATATTCAAACTTGGCAAATGAATAGCTCTAGGAATTTGATCTTTGCAAAAAAACTGCTTGTGAGCTACAATGCTTAGAATTGAATTCTTTAGTGATCCTCACCCATATTTTCTCAATATCATAGCTTCAGTAAGACACATTCAATACTCTACAAATCAAATCCATGCCACCAGGCTTCTTCCTGTACTCTACATAAGTCTCTATCATTTTACGCACCCATGACCACTTTTGTAGTAGATTTCATAGGGAATTTCACACTCTTTCTTAGGGTAATAAATTCTCAAAAATTCCTCGTGATATTAGGAATATTCTAAACATGCTTCTATATCATATTTGGATTGCTAGATTTTTACTCCTATGTATTCTCCATAAGTGATTAGGGTTAGGGTTCTTGTTATGCTTCAATATAAAATATTTTTTTATATTATTTGTAAGGATTCTTCCTTGGGTTTTCTCTATAAAACTTATCCATTATGTCATCTCTTCAATTGTATAACTCTAAACCAATAAAATATACCACTATTACCTCCTCTCAATGCTTGCATTCTATGTAACACTTATTACCTTTGTATATGCATCAATGTTGTACCTTTTTCATATGTATTTTATGTTAATTTTTTGTAGGTATTGACATTAGGTTATTTCTACCCCTCTTAGTGACCTTAGGATCTATATTTCATACATATTGTTGAATATAATTAGAATAGAGAGCTATTTTATGTTTTTTGGTGGTTTCCTTTAGTTCATTGTCCAAAAACAAGCATGAAGAATCACTCTAAACATCTGGTGTATCACCTCTTTTAGACTTTATATTTCAATTTTATATTTTTTTCTCACTTTTCCTTATGAAGAAGTATTGGGATAGATTTGTTTAGGTGAGGCATCAAGGGAACCAACCATCTCTGGAGATTCATCATGATCTATAGGCAACCCATAAGACATGATATTTTCACAATTTTCAATTGGGGAGAGAGTCTAAATACCACTATCTCTAGGGTACACTTCGCTTTTATAAAAATAATGTTTTTTGATGGGCTTGGATCATCTTCAACATTCATTGTTGGGAATCTACCATCACTACAAAAAAATATAAATTGAGGGGGAGTTGCATGGTCACTCTTCTTCTTCTCTCTTATGGGGGATTTTTACCTCACATGTGGTTTTGTTCTTATGTTTTAGCTCAATAATATTTATTTTCTCTTTTGGGTGTTTCTTTTCCCACAATATTTTCTCTATTTCTCCACTTTATGAGAGATTTCATTGTATTTTGATACGTCATCAAGCCTAGTTTTCAAGACCTAATTTTATTTTATCCACCTAAGCTATGATTAAGGTGGGGTGTTAGTGTATATATTCATTCTAGCACATTGTCATACACATGGCATTAATCCAAGATAAATGTATTAGTTAGAGCTAGTTAACTTGTTACCTCTTGTGAGTTTAGATGAAGCACCTAGTCTTCTCCACTAATTATATTGGCAATTTTTTCTTTCCTTACCATATGTACACCTCTTTTTGGATTAATTTACATGATTAAAAATCTTGACGTGTTCTCTCTCTTTTTTGCATTTATGTTTTTTAAATTTATCTATTAGATTTAGAGCATGTAACTACTCAGTATTTGTGGCTCAATTGATACTAGAATTTTGGGTAGAGATTTGTTTATATATGGAGCCTAATTAGACTCGAAGGTTACATTTTCCCCACTTTTATTGGTGCAGCTTCCCCCCAAATTATTTAACGGGGGTTTGGGGGAAGCACCCCCAAGATAGGGTCAAGGGGCAACGCCCCATGCAAGGTCCAAGGGTAGTTCCCTTGGCATGCTCCCTATCACAATATAGGGTGGAGTCAAGGGGAAACACCCTCATGGGAGCTCAAGGGCAGTGCCCCTGAAACGTCTCAAGATTTTTTATTATTTTATAAAGGAATTGGGAGTTATTTTTCTATTGGATGACATAAAAAACCCTATTTTTGGTAACCGACTTAAGTCTTGATAAATGGCTAAGGGTTATGGTTTCCATTGATATTGTATTGTAGCATTTGTAGCAATATTGAGTTGCAAGGGATTACTAGTTGTGATCGGTTTGATTTGCTAGATAATAATACTAGACTCTTTATTGGTGGATGTAGCCCGAGTTTGAGTGAACCACATTAGAAATTGTCTCTTGCTCTTATTTTTATGTTTTTCATTCCTCTATTTAATTTTTATATGCATTTAATTGATATTTTCTACATGCAATTCCTAACAAGATTTTGAAAAATTCTACACAAAATTATCTCATTTTCCTTCTTTCTCCTAAATTTGTCTTCCATTTCCCTAATATCATAACTCATCTTCTAGGGCACTCATTAAGAATTTAGAAAACTCCAAATTATTAAAAAAACTTAAATACATGACCCTAGTCCATAGAAAGAGATACTAGGGTTTCAATTTTATACAAAAATGAAGAAATAAATCTTAAAAAGACATCTAAACTTTTCTTTTAAAATAACATCCATATTTTGACATAAAATAATAAAAGAAATGCTATCTACACACAAGTATCAAAATAAACATAAAATTAATCAAAACCACACCACGATACATAATGAAATAAGAAGACCTTGACCCTCTCATAGGGTAGCCCTAGTTGCACTAGGGAAAACACAACACTAGTTTCTTAAGACCTCCACAATTTTCCATGGTCATGGAATGTTAACCTACACACCCACACATAAGTGCTAATATATCCAAAGTATAGAGATAAAGAAACAACTATCATTATATCATATACACATAGACTATTTCATTTTTTACTTTAATATCTAAAAACACGAGAAATTTCATGAATTGTATGTCAATCATTTAAACACATTTAAAATAATCCATATGATACATATAAATATTAATCATAAGTTTTTAAAATTTCACAAAATGTTTCATAATATAATTAATCAAAAAATGTATCTACATGTAGAATAAAATCTAAGTCTAACAATTATCAATATTACATAACCATGATTAACTAGATCATCACCAAATCATAACTACTCAAATATAAAATTAATGTATCATAGTTTGTAAGACTAATTAAAAATTCTAGAGTATCATAAGCCAAAAGGTCTATCAAAATGAAATGTGAATAGAATGGAAACAGGTGGGACTCAAACCAACATCCGATGGTAATTTACATGTCGACCCAGCTTCTTTTTTGCTAGTATTCTAATAGTGCTAGAAAGTAACATTTTTTTTTAATAGTTAACACAAAATTTAATATTAATTGCTAATATTTAGTTAACCGCTAGTTTAACTCCAAAGTGCCAAAGAAGGCCCCTATTTTATTTTTCTATAAATTTCAAAATAGGGAGCATTTATTATACTTGAATAGTCAATGAAAAAGCTAGATTTGTCTTTTTTATGGTGTAATTTATTTTTCCCCAACTTACTATATTCTTATTTTATTTTCTTCAAAAATGTTCTAGGTGTTTGTTATTTTCTTTTAGTCATAGGGGAATTCATAAATATAGAGATTACTCTTTGATTCCATGTTCGTAAGTTACATTCCTATTCTAATTTATTTAGGATTTTCATACTAGTATTCATGAAATATTCTAGAGAATTATACTAAATATTTATTGTTATTTGCACTAAAAATGAAATTAGGAAACAATGTTAGCATAAATGAAATGCTACTCAATATCTTTATGAAGTAGGTTGAGAGTATGAGAGAAGGGGTGAAGAGAGAAATCTCAATTTGATATATTGATCTCTAATATAAATTGCATGATCTCTAATTTGATATATTGATCTCTAATATAAATAGATAATGTTGAAGACAATAATAGAAAGGAGGAAGTTAGGAAAAAGAAGTTAAGACTCTGGTGACAACTATTAATCTCATGTTCAAACACATTTCTTTAAGGTTAAATCTACTTGACGTTAGGGACTAGCAACATAAGTTTGTGTTGTGTAGCCAATTCTACTTCATGTTAGCAAGTATTTTTTGGGAACATATTCCTTGTAAGTCACCCTTAGGTAGCTTGAATAAAATGATGTAAATGTGTTGTAAGTCATCCTGCTAGTTGTTAAAATAAGAATAATTTCACATGCATAAGATGATACTAGTTGCCTTTGGGAAAACCCTATATATTGTAATGGCTTCTTAATTGAAAGATATCTTGAAATATTTGTAATTTGAGTGTAGGCTATGTTGGAGGTTGTCCCTTTAAAGTGGCATTATGAGGATAATCAAGCATTTATGTTTCTCTCATTCTTACAATACTTCTATGTATTAAATAAATTTTATCTTGTAGGTTAATTACAACTTCATATCATCTACTACATAGAGTATCATGTAGACAACACAAATATTAACTAGTTATGTGCACTTGTCTGTAACTTATTTTTAATTTTTATATTTCTTACTTTCACCATTATATGTATTTCTCAAATTTCTCAATTGTATGATATTCTTGCATGTTCTAATTAATAAAATAATAATTTTCCACAAATTTTAGTAGAAGTCCTCCTTCATCTTCCAAGGAAGTTAGACAACATTGGTATTTCCTTGCTAGATGGAGAAATAAAAATCATATTTAAATTTGAAATCTTCCTATAGATTTTCTACGATATGGGTTAAGAGTTGAAACTTGTAAGCAAAGACTTGTCGACACTAGTCTTCCTCTTCTTTTCTTTTGTTATGATTTTAATTTCTTTGGTCTCTATTCAATTTCTTTCATGATCTAGGCCATCCTTATGGTAGAATAGATGGTGAAGATAAATAATTTTTTATTTTATTTTATTTTTTTTTCCTACAACCACTTTATATGATACTAAGAATATGCTTAGAACAATTATGAATGATGGAAGTTAAAATCTTATCACCATTTTCATTGTCCTACTATTTTCCAAAATTTGTAGTACATAATATGAAATGATTATACAATATCAAAAGTTAAGACTATAATAAGAGGGTGAAGGTTCTAATAAAAGGGTGAATTGAATAATCAATTAGATATTTTTTAACATTGAAGCTGCATTGATGAAAAAATCATACTATACATGACAAACTAATTGAAGACTTACATTTTAAATACTATACTAATAACTCTCATAAGAGATGCTAATAAAAATTAACATGAACATACAAATTTCATCATCACAAACACCAATATCAATTTTATAATCTAAAAAATAGTCTTCATATTTTTACTTCATAAAAAATAAATATATTCATAATTTCCTAATCCCTACAATTACAAATCTACTTGAAAAAACATTAAAAATATATGAAAGAAAATATACCGACCACTTGGAAAAGCAAAGATACAGATAATATGAATGAAAATACCTATGTCAGCCACTTGAAAAGAAAAGATACCGGACTAATAAAATAAACACTACCAAGGTTTATGAAGATATAAAGAATAGAAAGTACCTACCGCATCATTTGTTTGACTAACATTTTTTTTTTTTTTTGTATTGACTAACATTTGTTTAAGATCTTAGTGCGGTTCATCAAAGCCTGCGACGACTTTAGAAGTCCTGCGATTCCATTTTTTTCTCTGTTTTACGTTTATTTTATTTTGCGGGCTACGCACGACTGACTTTTTACAATTGTGTCACTTTTTGAGAATATTTATTAAAATTGACTGACTTTAAAAAATTAGTGACCACCTTTCTAAGTTTAGTGGCCTCCTTGAAGTTTCAACCTTGGAATTTCTCTTGTATTTGTAGAGTAGGACTCAGGTTCGCTATGGACAAAATTAGGGTAAAAGTCTGCTTAAGCCTGATTCCAACTCATTTCAAACGGAATAATGCACAGATTTTCATCGCATCATCTCTTTAATTTTTTCTATTATCTTTTAAAAATAAATGGGCTAGTTCATGGTTATTTCTAAACATAATTTTGGTTAATAGAAATAGGATAAATATTTATCATTTTGGTGTTGATGATATGTAAAATTGTTATTGATTGTTTGACCATTGAATCAAATGAAGTTTAAATAGAGCGTAATAGTATACACAACAAAAAAAAGATTAAGTTGAACTGATTTAAAGAAACACCAACCAAGGACTAGACAAATCCACAATTACAGATGACAAGCGTGTCTTATCACATTGTACTAGAAACAAATAACAATGTTGTGGGTACCCACAAATCAATTATAAATCCTCTACCATGGTGTCTACTACAAAGGCTCAAATAACTAAGCAGTGTAAGACATGCATTTATTTTAAAAAGGTTACTAATTTCAAATAACTTTTAATAAAGAAAGGATTGTAGTTTGATTGGTAAGAATAATAGAATGTTTCTTAATTTTTCTATTTACAAAGATTTAAATTCCTCAAAGGTGCTATAAGGCTATGTTTGACCCTAAACACAACTTTTGGTTTAGAGGTGTGCTCCCTCATAATCTTGTTCTTCACTATATAAATGGAAGTTGTGTTGATATCTATGCACTTTAGTTCTTGAACCATTTAAAAATAATAATTAATAGATTCATTTCAAGGTTTACTTAGAACACTAAGCCTATATTTTGAGGTATATCAAGCTTGATATAAATTTCAAAATATTCCAAAGATAAATTTACTAATAAGTATTCTTATATGATAAAGTGGATATGGTGTGAGAAGAGATAATCCCATGTGATCTTTAGGGTCCTTTTGAGTCAAGAATAACATTTAAGAATGGAGGACTAATTCAAAAGGATTTATGCACCAAGGATAAGAAGGGTGAGGTTGTCTAATGTTCATGTAAGAATTTTGGTTTCAAATTACCTTAATTCAACTATTTTTCTTTGGTCTTGTAGAGAAGGAGGATTCACTACTTACAAGTCTCTTTATTCTCAAGAGAATCCCATAGAGTGAACTGCCCTAAAATACCTCAAAGAACCAAGCAAGAGTTCCAGAATTAAAAAGAGTAGATCACAAAGGTTTTCTAAATAGATTGGCAGGCTCTCAGCTAAAGGATGGAAGAACCGAACAAGGACAACAACGTGACACATTGTAGTCCCAGAGGCACACTGACATCGCATATAAACCAAAAACTAGGAATATCATAAAAAATAGCAAAGCGACTACTAAAAATCTAATTACTAAGAACTTCTACAATGCAAAAAAATAATAGAGAGTAATATAATTGAAAAAAGATAAAGTAAACTAAATGCAATTATAAAACTAAGGAAGGAAAAGAAAGTTCTCACAACAAACCAAGTGATGAAGCCTCTAGCAAGTGAATATCTTCAACACATGCACACATATGATTGAGAGAAAAATGTTGGGGTTGTTTAGGGGGTTTCCTTAGTCAAACCATTGTTTCGGTGTTCCCACCTCCATAGACAACCAGATAGATAGAGAAAGTGAACAAAGTAAGAAAATATGAAGTGATAAAAGCAATCCTTGCTCAAAGAGGAGAACTCGTATCAAGAAATAGATAGATAGATAAGATAATAAAATGGCTAGAAAAGGGATGTGAGAAATCCCAAGATGCTCAAAGATAGAAGGCACGAGATAGATATCACCTGCAAGGCTTGAGGAAGCCAAAGATAGAGACAAAGATGTGAGAGCCAAAAGAGTTGCAGAGAGTGTTTTAAGGGCTTGAGAGATTGAGGCTACTATAACAAGAAACAAAGTTGTGCAAGCAAGATAGAAAGATATAATAAAGTGTCTCCAAGAGAGAAAGACCAAGAAGAAGGCCCACTGGATTGAAAAGATGGATTTTAAAGAGAGAATAGGGGGAAAAGAAGGTTCCCAAACCATTACAAGGAGTCTCAGGTTGTTACTACTGACAGTTGAATCAATGAGGTCTTGCACAGGATGTTTAAGATGCTTGCAATGTTCTGTGTCATGTCAATTTTGTCGATGACAATGCTAATAAGCATTTGATTTGAAGCTCTAGGGTAAATGCTTGTTAGGGTCGAGTGTTTTGATGGGTGGAAAGGTAATCATTTTTTTCTCTAGAATTTGGGACATTGTGTTATGAAGGGTACAAGGTAAGGGAGCAAATTGTCTTTTTGGATTGCCATAACTAGAGGGTATTGTGGCTTTGACAGCAACTACTTGGTTGACATTTTAAGTTGGTTGTTGAGTAGGGTTGAATTGAAGAAACCATTTATTTTGTTTTCTAAAAGGTTTGGATTTTTTTTTGGTTTGAGGGTTTGGATCTCTCAATTCAGCTAGAGGTGGACTTTTTATCTCAACTACTAACTGAATTTTGATAATCAAGAAGGGTAGTGCATAGGTGCACATGAAGGATGGGAATTTCATCATGGTCAACTTGTTGAATCTTATTTTTCAAGATTTCTATAAACTTATTTTCAAGGTATAGGTTGCGGATCTTGACATCAATTTGGGAATAAAGAAATTGATTGCGTGAGATAAAATTAGTTATCCTTTCGTCCTCCTTTTGCTTGCATCTTATCAAATCGGTCAAGGTAATCTTGGGAGTCATGTGCAGTTGGAAATGGTTTACAAATGCCTCCAAAATTTCATTAAATGAACAAACTAAGTTGTTCAATAAAGAAGAGAACCATTCCAAGGTAGTGTCTTTCAAGGACCTAGGAAAAGGTTTTTCCAACAATTTATCATCAAGGAAAAAGTCACTACATAAGGCAATGTAGGCATTAACATGGTTAGAAGGATCTCCCTTCCTTCCATATTTCTCAAATCTAGGCACCTGTACACCTTGTGGCATCGGTGTTCGCAATATCTCTAAGGACAATGGACTAATTTTGACATAATCTGTGGGTGGGCCATTTTGATTTTGGTTGATGGTAGAAATTTTCTTTTGAAGGGATGAAATAGTTTGGAAAAGTTGTGTTATGAGAGGGTCATTGCTTGTGTTATTAGATGGAAATGAAAGTGGTGATGGACTGTATGTGGTCATAGGAAAAGTGAATCTAATGTTAAAGGTGGTAATATAGGAGATATAACTTGTGACGCCCCATAAGAACTAGGGATGCTAGTAGGAATACCCAGGGAAGGAATCATGTGCATTACTAACTTGTTGCATTATTGTTGTGACTTGGAGAGTGGTATAGGTAGGGATGGAGGCTATTGTTGTGGGAGGAGGAATTTTTGTTCCTCCTTGGCTTGTAACATTACTTGTGGGTAAAGGACAACTAGTGGTAGAGGCAAGATGCTTGCCAAAGATTTGGACTACTTTTTTCATGAGGTCAAGGACATTGTCCCTTTCAATTATGTGGTGAATGTTTTCTATGTAGGAATCATAGTAGTTGAAATATTTTCAAGGCTTATTTCATGTTGTAAGTTTAATCCTCATGAATTTGAATTATGTTTTCTTGCGGAATGTTATCATTCCTTAGTTCAACTTGCATGCTATCTGAAGGCAAAGAGTTACTAAGGGTGTTATCCATGCCTAGTGTACTAGTGTCAATACTAGGAGTGGAAGCTCTAGATAACCCAAGATCCACAATGGTTGTGCTATTGTGGGATGATATGAGTCTCAAACTTCTTCTCACTAATGTATTAGCAATAGGACACCAAACACTCATGCAAAGGCTACTAAAAGTAGGGTGAATGCAAATGTAATGCAAAGAAATGCTATAATTGAAATTCTAGAAAGTAAAATTGAAATGCGGAAACAACAAATAGAAATTCAGAAAGTGAACTATAAATGTGAGAAAATGTAGTCAAAAATATGCAAAGGGATTGATTCGCCCAAGGTTGTGAATGAGTCTAGATATTAATTTTTTTGAAAACTTTCAAAAAATTTGAATTGAATTTTATGTTTTTTATGTTTTATGATGCAAATCTGAGATGTAAATGTAGAATTTTACTCTTTTTCAATGAAATTGAGTGCAATAATGCAAGCTAAATGAGATTTTCACTAATGCAAATTTTGAAATCCTCGAATGCAAATTAAGCAATGCTAAACCTAATGCAATATTAATGACAGCTAAATTTAGGATGAAAATGCACTCCAAATCAAAATTATGATGCTCTATATGTAGGTTCACCAAAATGAAATGGGGAGAAAGTAGGTGCTTTCTTTCGCTTCTAGGGTTTTGGACCTAAAAGGAGAGAGACCATTTCCAACCTTTCACTCAAGAGCAAACCCTTGATATTTCAATGCAAAGGAGATTCAAATCTTGCAAAGCGACTGTTCTAGGGATTGAATGATGTATAATGGGGGGTTCACCACCAAGTGTAATCCTAGAAAAGAGAATGAATTGGAAAACACAGCGTGATATGCAAAAAAATGTTAAATGACCTAAAAAGATGAACAAACTGTAATGAAAAGCTATGAAATTGAAAGTGTGCACCTAGAAAATTGAAGAAAGAATGGAGGTTTGGATCACTAAAAAATCTATTGTTGAATTTGATAGGGACTTATACGCTAGGTTGAGTGAATCAGTCCAACTTTTGGGAAAATGCGCAAGAATAGGTTTCAGCCAAAAGGGTATCCAGATCTATAAAAATCTTGATCAAGCTTGTACTATGGGACTCATTCACCAATAGTGGCAATTCAGTCCACTTCTACTTTTCTAGAAATTTTGAAGTGGATTATGTGCCTCTCGGTCTACTCTATCCTTTTTGACTAATTTCTAAATTCGAAACTGCAAAATGCCACCTATAGGTCTTCCCCAAGCTTCTCCTAGGCTTGATGACAACTTTGATAACTTTTAGGGACTTGACAACTCTTCTTCTTGGAAAATCTACAACCTAGCTCTACAAATTACACACAAAAAGAGGGTATGTGCAGGATCATCATGGAAAAAACAAGCCCTTAAGTGGAAAAAAATCTTTAAAAATTAGCTTTAGACAACTTGACATAAAAATTTGAATAAGTTATCTATATTATTTCAAAAATATGCAAGAATAGAATTTGTAAGAAATTGAAAGTAGTTTCTAAACTACTATTTTTTTTAAAAGAAAAAAATCTATTTGGTGAGAATTTGAAATTTTAATGTAGTAGTACTTAAATTTTAGGGAAAAAATAAGAAGTAGGTGTTTGTCTAACCACCCTAGCCACAATAAAATGATCATATTTGTTTATAAGATTTTATATATAAGTAGAGGATTCATGTCCAGATGTGATGCATACTTTTTGTAATTTTTTCCAAGTAAATAATTAATTAAGAATTTTATTACAACTTTAAAAAATATAAAAAGCATGTCCATCACCTTTTAACCTTGTCAAAACTTCAGAAATTTATTTTTTCTTTTCTTTAATCCTATAGTATGCAAAACATAGAATGTGACACATGTTTCAAATTCAAAAAATGTGATACTTTTTGAAAGCTATAGATGTTTTTCTAGTAGCCTATCAATCAAGACTTTAGTCATAATTTAAATAGAAATGAATAATAATTATTTATTAAATTCAAAGTAAAGCATAATTTATATTGGTGGAAATCTGAGAATCTCCTTTAAAAAGCCTTTTGTTTCATCAATTTTGGGTAAAATAAAGTTGTCAACGACATACCCTACAAATACCCATCATATCATCACTTTTTGGACCATCATGATCCTGCACATACCCAAGAGGGAAAAATGTTGTGGGGGTTAGTGATTAGTGGCTTTCTTTTTCAAACCCCTTGTTGGTAATTAAACCTTGAAATGAAAGGAAATATGAAAGGAGAATGATGAAGTTGCAACTCACCAAACCCTTGCAATCACTATAATTATGCTAGAAATGGTTGCAATGGATGTGGTTCTTGATTCTTACTTCCTTGATGTTGATCTTTATTGAAACACTTGCTTGAATCATCAACTCTATATCACAATTGTTAGTACAATAACAAACATGAAGAATGCAATCTTTGACATGATGATTGATGCTTGAAGAATGCTCTTTAATGCTTGATAATCTACCCTTGAAATGCCTTGAATTCTCTTGTGAATGCTCAAATTCTCTTGTGAAATCTCTTGAATGCTAGGTGAGAATATGAGTGAAAGTACCTTGTATTTATACTTGATTATGCAAGAATTCTCGATATTACAACACTACAAGTCGACATCAAACCTAGGAGAATAAAATCCCACTAGAAATTTGATTTAAATTTGAATTTTGATCAAATTGGACTCATTTGTCCAAGGTGGTGAATGAGTCCCATTACACATAATGAATGGGACCAAAAATGAAAGGTGTCTAGAAATGTATCAAACCTGCATTGAGGCCAAAAAGACTTAGGTGGGACTCATTCACCCAAGGTGGCGAATGAGTCCCAAAAACTAAATCTAGGCCACACAAGCTAGGAACACTTGAATTATGATTGGTTACTGATTAGTGTTAGGATTATCCTCAAAAATATGCAATAAATGAGGCTTGTGGATGCAAAATAGGGCCAATTAAAGCATAAGAAAGCCAAATTATTAATGACAAGCCTAGAGAAATGTGAAAGTGTGTTACAACACTTTACAACACTCCAAATAAGGCAAGATTAATGTTAATTAAAATTATGTTTATTATACTTAGTTAATTGATAAAACCCTAGAAAAGTGTGAAAGTGTGGTACAACACTTCACAACACTTTTGCAAGGCATAATTAAATTCCATTAGTTCACAAGGGCCCAAGACCTAATGTGAATGTGTTATCCACATTACAACACTAAATCAAGGCAACACTAAGCCAAAATCCACAAGGAGCTAGACCCAAACAAGTGTGAAAAATGTCAAAGGACCCCTTTTTCAACACTGCACCATTAAATCATAAGTGTATTTAAGTTAAACTAGCATCTCTTAATCAAAATGTAGTATCTAACATAAACTATGAATGGATTAATTAGATCACATAAAACTTTAAGTCATGGAGACATTTATTAAATATTCTTGCAAAGGATATTTGATAAATCACATTGACATTTAATTCAACACAACATCATAAACACAAATGTGCATATATAGATAGATATTCATCACAAGTTTTGGGGTACATATGCATCAATGAGTACAATGCTAATAGGGTCTATCACTGCTTGACCCCTCTGAGGTTGGTGACCTTTGTGGTCAACATGAGATAGTAGTGTGAGACCGTGATCTAACCAAGTCTCTATGTAGAACATCTAGCATCCCTAATGCCTTGGCCTCCCACATGAGATCCTCAACATGCTCTCAGTCTATATGGTCCCGCTTTACTTGTATCCTCACAAACTCCTCCTGTAGCCTTGAGATCTCCACATGTAAGTCACTCTGCACCCTGCTGTAGGTAGTACCTTGAGATGCCAAAATCATTGTAAGCTTTGCATAGAGCTCATCGACATGACTAGTGGACCTCTCATGGGCTATACCCAATCTCACCATAGAATCATAAAGATCTACATGTGAATCCATCGAGGGTAGGGGCACATACTCCTCAAGGACATCATCCTTAGGACGTAGTGAAGGCATTAGTGTTGTGGCCGCTCGATGATAAAGATCACACCACTCTCATGTAGATCCTGCAAAATAGAAATCATAAAAAACATAAGTAAAAAATCATAGTCATAAATAAAGAAAGTGCATAAAAGAAATGTACATAGAAAAATAACATAAATCATCCAAATATCACCCAGATCACTAGTCTGCCAATCGAGGTATGCATGCATGATAGTGGTCCCTCTGTGTGTTGATGATATGGGTGATCTACTACAAATAATCTCCCTGTGTTAGTGTGTATGGAACGTTGACTTGAGGTGGCATGTGACCTAGCCAATATGATAAGGTGTATCTCCATACTATCAAAAGTTGTTGGATCATCCTCTATCTCAGCAATGTCCTCACTCATGGGATGGGTGACATCATCATCCTCATACACCTCCTCCTATTCATCATAGTCCTCATCCTCCTCCTCATCTGCATCTACAAAGATGTCAGGTGTGGTAGCATCATCATCTGTGGCTACATCTATATGATCATCATCATTGTCCCCTCCACAACTTGGAAGAGGTTTAGAAAAACCCACAGGGTGATGTAAAGGGAACACAGGCGTTACCTAGTTGTAGTACACCACTCCTTGAAGGCCTGAGTGGTACCTGTGTCATTGACCTTAGAGTTTGGGGGAAGATCAGGTTCCTCATTTTCTAAATCACTGAATTATACAACATCCCTCGAGAGACTATGGTCATCCCCAGGAATGATAGCACTATGTGCTGATTGTCAAAATGATGGCCTAGAACGTGGAGCTACCTCGGTATGCCCAAATTATCTCATCACCTGATTATAATAAAAATGGTCTAGCCATATGTTATGTCGCACTAACAAAAAATCGGTCCATCTATAATTTGTGCATATAATGTCGGTGGATCCACCCACTATGATATCCACTAATATAGTCTCCAACATATATATCATCCTCATCAAGCCACCAAGGTAATCCTCTCTAGAGTGTAACAAATCTCCTGCCAAGGTTGTCTAAGTGGGTAGTTGAAAACCCTCGGCTCACCTATAGTAGTTGTAACAAGAAATCCAGTGAGATTAGTACATGTAATGTGCTCAAAGCACCGTATCTATAGAAAAGTACAATGTATGATGCTTTGAAGCTCTAAAAATGAAAAGTAGCTAAGGTCATAGTATAAATGCAAGAGCATGATACAACCCCATGCATAAATGGTCCATTGATCCTCCATCCCTCTGATAGTATGCACTAATCCACCATCCAAGTGTGCCTCTCAACCATCCATAATCAATGTAAGCGCTACGATAATGATCATAATTTGCTACAAGAGTGGTGACCACGTGTTTAAGATCCATTTAAGCTCTACATGTGGTCCGATGCTCAAGCGTTGAATAGGCAAACAGGCTAGTGCAAGAAGTTGGGTCCACAAAAAGCTCAAAAAGTGGAAATATTTTTGCTATTTTTTAGAATTTCTCACACTTGGATTGAAAATTTGAGGCACTTGAGCGTTGAATAGGCTGATGGGCTAATGCAAGAAGTTGGGTCCACAAAAAGCTCAAAAAGTGGAAATGTTTTTGTTGTTTTTCAGAATTTGTCACACTTGGATTAAAAAAAGTCAGTAATATGAAATTTATAATTTTGAATCTAGTTTCCAAATATATAATTTATTCAAATACCTAGATGATAGAAATTAAATTTTGATAGGGATGTATAAAAACCACTTTTTAAAAGTCTTGTTTTTTTACCATACCATGCACATGTACGAACACCACTTTGACCTAGGGTGAAGCCACCATAGTGGTTTACAATTCAAGTGAGAAAGGAAAACTCACACAAAATGACCCCAAAGCAAAAAAAGTGATTTTGGTGGTTTGTACGAACCTACTGGTTCAACCAAATGCATTAAGGGTTCACTCGAACCAATGTTTGAGCGAACCCCTTTAAATTTTGGCCACCAAAAAAAAAAAAAAAATGCATAGCAAAGGGGTTCGAGCCAATTTCTGAAGAGGTTCACCTCAAACCATGGTTTAATAAACTCCTCGTTCGTTAACCTCAAGGGGTTCACTTGAACCGCTAGGGGTTCATTTTGAACCCCCCTTGCCCCTCATCCCTCCCCACCCCCAGACACAAAGAGTATTTTTTTACGCTTCAGAGCTCAGGTTGAGGATGAAAATGGAGAAGTCTTCAAAAACCCTTCTGGGATCAGAGTCCTCGAAACAAGCTATCCAACGAATATAATTTTTGTATGTTTTGATTTTATTATGTATTTTTTTTTTTAGTTTTATTAAACATAGGTTCTTCACCAAAAATGAAGGTCTATGTTATGCACATGTGGAAAAATAGTAGATTATCAAAAAAATTGAAAAATATGAGTGCACCGATATTGAAGTCCTTGATCTAACAAAATAAAAATAAGGAATTTTGGATATATACAAAAAAGTTACACGTTATATGGTCCGCCTATGTTTGAATTGTAATTGGTTTGACTTCAAAACATGATTAAGGGAAAAATATTTAATATAAAACTATCTAACCAATTGGAAGCACTAGGATCGTGAGTTACAAATCTAAATTTGAAGAATTAGAATTTTATCCTTCATGAAAAAAAAGTTATGTATTATACGGTGTGCGTCACTTTTTAAAAATGTTGTTTTCTAAAAAAATTCTATTTTCATGGGAGATAGAAAAAGAAGTGCAATTTGATTCCAAAAATTTTGAAAAAATATTTTTAGAATTTACAAAACAAAATGTGATCTAGACTCTAGTTTTCATCATCTTCAAATTCCTCACTGCTTAGTTGTTATAGGTACTCCAAATGTGAAGACGAAGCTAAAATAATAATTTCATGGTCTAATTTGGCCAAAATCAGAACCACTATTGTGGGATCTACCCCTAAATAAAAGAATTTTGCTAATTCCTTTTTGGGAAAGAGAGCTAACAACATGAAGATTAATGAGGAATTTTTTTTGTAATTTTTTTTAATATATTTTTTTATTGAATTTTTATTGGCCTTAACTGATGTTTTTAACAATCAACATGTACGGATAACAAAATTGGACCTAAAATAAACATTTTTTGATTCATTTTTTTTTCATTAAGTAGAGAATTTTCTAAATATTGATGCCATATAAAAAAATTTACAAGAAACTTAACCAAAAAAAGGTTATTAAAAAACAAAAAAGGCCTAATATTTTAAGTTTAAGGACTAGTTTTCTTAGAAATTATTTAAAAAATAACAAATACAATCTAATCTTAATAAAAATTATATATTTGGAAACTAGACATCATGTTCTCTAATGGGTTTTAATTTCATATATTGATTCAAAAACAAAGTCCATCAGCCATATTGCCAAGGTCAAACATTTGTCTTCAATCTGCCTTGGTTTATTAGTTGCAGGTCAAAGGCTAAGGGTCAGGTTACCATGCCTTTTATGAGCCTAAATCCAAATGATAAATATCTCTTGTGAGTTTCAAACCTTTTGGAACAAGTACACACTTCAAAATGGGTACCTTTTTTAAAAAATGAATGGGTGTTTGTTTTCAAGCTGAAAAATGACACTTCCCCTAAATGTGGACCCAACTTCTTGCACTTACCCCGATGTAGAAAATAAAGAATATCATCTCTAATCTATGTGAATGATCTATCTGTAGCTAGTTTCACATGATCACCATGAATAGGGATGTGTAAGATGCAGTGAACATCCTCTAGAGTGATGGTCATCTCCCCCAAGGGAAGACAAAATGTATAGGTACCTGCATCCCATCTCCCTACTAAGACTAGTAGCATACCATCATGGTGCCTCATAGGTGGCATGAGGTACACCCTAAATAGACCAACCTCCTATAATAACTAAATTTCCTCCTCTAGAAGCCGATTCACTAACTCTCAAAGGAAGCGAAACTATCTCCCACCAAGATGTTGTTTGGCTTGAGGGGGAACCTAAGAAAAAAAAATTACATAAAATAATTCCTAAAGCAACCAATCAACATCACTAGAGTGGTTCTAAGATTATTTTTGGACAAAATGGACACCTAGACCATTTCGGGATGAAGGCCTAGAATATTGTGGCTATTTTGGGGCACTTTGCGCCAAAGTGGGACACTTTGTGCCAATGTGGGACAATTTGCGCCAAAGTGGGACAATTTGCGCCAAAGTGGGACACTTTGTGCCAAACTTGGAAATTTTGTGAAAATCTATTCTAAGGTCATAAAATTACTCCGATTACATGAAAAAATACAATAAAAGTATGAAAACGAAGGAAACACAAAGTAGAATTCACTCATCGTATGCCAAAGGATGCCCTGCGCTACATGATCACAAACTGCGTCCAATCTTAGAGGCTTGTAGACCCTGTGGCTTGGAATCTTCACTCACTCTACACTAACGTAAATTTTTAACAAGGTAAATGTCAAATGGATAGTGAAAGGAGTCATTTTCAAAAGTATATAGTAAAATCCTAGTAAATAAAGCTTATTCATTTAAAGGGAAAAGTGCATTAAAATCAACATATTGGGGGCTAGAGGACTCCATTTTCAATGTCATTTATTACATTAGATTTGTAATTTTGCTTCCGTTCTCATCAATAGTCTATCATCATGTGGTATGCTAGGGTATTTGCAGGATCATCATGGAAAAAACAGGCCCTTAAGTGGCAAAAAATTTAGAAAAATCAGAGTTAGGCAACTTGACATAAAAATTTGAATAAGTTATCTATATTATTTCAAAAATATGTAAAATCTATTTGGTGAAAATTTGAAATTTCAATGCGGTGAGTACTTAAATTTCAGGGAAAAAATAAAGTAGGTGTCTTCGACCACCCTAACCATAATAAAATGATAATATTATTTTATAAGATTTTATAAATAGAGTAGAGGGACATGTCCAGATGTGATGCATATTTTTTGTAATTTTTTTCCAAATAAATAATTAATTATATGAATTTTTATTACAACTTTTTAAAAAATGTAAAAACTCGTTATGTTTGAGAGCCACCTTAGCTTAGTCAAACTTTATGAAATTCAAATTTTCTTTTCATTCCTATAATATAGAAGCATAGAATGTGATGCATGTTTTGGATTCAAAAAATGTGATATAGTTTGAAAGCTATAAATAGATATTTTTCAATAAACTATCGATCAACCTTTAGTCATAATTCAGAGTAAAAATGAATAATAATTATTGATTAAATTCTAAGTAAAGCATAATTTATATTGGTGGAAAGCTGAGAATCTCCTTTAAAAACCCTTTTCATTTCATAAATTTTGAGTTTAAAAAAAGTCATCAGACACATACCCTACAAATACCCATCATATTGCCACTTTTTTGCCCATCATGATCCTGCACATACCCGCTACTTGGAAATACCCTATGATACAACTTGGTTAATTCAATGTTGTTTCATCCTCACCCTAATTCCACCTACATAAAGAAAATCAAAATCAAAGGGCACACATCTACCCTTGAATTCAATTCTCCGTAGAAGTTTGATAAGAGGATTTATGAACAACTAATGAATAAGCGTTGCAGGATGCAGTTCCTAACATTGCGGTTTTGTAGGTAGCTATAGTGGGGGCTTCATTCACCCTAATGAATCCATATGAGTATCCTTTTTCTTAGCAGTTATTTCCTTTAGCTTGCATATTCACATGGTATCATATGCTAGCTAAAGTGGGGGCTAAATGTAGTGTCAAAAAAGGTAATCCTTTTTCACACTTTATTTGAAATAATTGACACATAATTAACTTAATTATGCTT
>VDFB02278970.1:0-29522 GCA_007258455.2 Sequoia sempervirens
AGAAGATTAGCTTCTTTTGTTTCATTATATAGGGATCCCCATTTTTTGAAAGTAGTTGATTTAAAAATCACTATAGCATCTGCATCTGATGTGGTCTTAGTCATTTGTGGTTTGTCATAGGTGTGAGGAGATAAAGGTAGATTTCCAATGTAAAGAGCACAATTTAAGGTATATTCTCTTACTCCTTGTTCTTTTACTTGTATTTTGATCTCAGCTCCATTGGATTTTGAGGAGGATGCTTTTAAGGACTCAGGATCAACATATGATCGGGAAGGAAATTGCCTCACGGTTGCTTGTTATTGTGGTTTCAGTTTTAGGACTTAGATTATGGAAATACATGAAAGGGTTTGGATCTCCTTGTATTGTGATTTCAACACCATTGTGTGGGAATTTAATGCATTGATGGTATGTAGAAGGTATTGCTTGCATTGCATGAATCCAAGGTCTTCCAAGGAGGATATTATAGGTCAGAGGGAGATCAAGGACTTGACGAACCACATCCTTTACCACAGTGTCAACTCTTATTGGTAGAGTAACTGATTCTTTAGACGAGTGTTCCTCTTCATCATATTCCTTTATGGTAATATTTTTCCTTGGATCAACTACATTTTTAGAGAACCTTAATTTTGTATCTCAATTCTTGAGTACAAATATTAAGACCTACTCCTCTATCTATTAGAACTTGCTTGATCTTGACATTATGGACAAGGACGTCAATGTGTAAAGGTGCATTATGTGGTTGTCAGATGGATGAATCATTGTTCTCAGTAAAAGTGAGAGTGTGAGGAGAGGTGATCAATGTGTCCCACCATAGCTTGGAATTGATCCACATGTAGGTCTGTAGGCACTGTAGCAGTAGAAAGCACTTTATCTAGGATAGCTTTATGCTTAGAAGATAGGCATAGCAGCTCAAGTATAGAAATTTGTATGGTTATTTTTCCTAAATGCTCTATGAGGTTGTATTGTGAAGCTGGTGCAGTGGGTTTTGAATGAGGGCATCTAAGGGTAATTGTGCCTTTGCGGGTAGTAACATTGTAATAAGGTTCTTTTCCTTTTATAATGAAATTTTTTACATGATTATCAACCTCACTGATGTTATTTATGGTATAGTCATGCTTAACAGTAGCATAGTTTACACCATCACTAGATTCAAGGGCCTTTCCTTTATCCTTGTCATGCTTAGGGAAAGGGTTTTTAAACATCTCACAATCAAAATTACCAAAAGGAGTGTGTTCGTCAACCACTATCTTACTGTCATCAATAAGGTCTTGTATTAGATGTCAAAGTTTATTGCAACTATTAGTCTTGTGTCCTTTGTGTCTATGATAGTCACAAAAGTGATCCTCATTCCACCATTGGGGTTTGACTTGTGGATTATATTCTTTCATTTCAGGTAGCATTATAAGATTATTTTCAAGGAATTATTTTAATGCGGATTCAAGCGATTGTCCCAATGGTGTAAAATCTCATTTAGGGAAGCTTCTTTATTTTTCTTTTCCTTTATTTGAAGATGAAACTTTAAGGTTGTAAATAGGTGATGATATTTTAGTTTTTTTCGCATCAACTTTCTCATTGGCTACATTCTTGTTCTTTAGCCAAAAAGGTGTCTTATTGCTTGAACCTCATTTTTTATCTTTGTCATTATTAATTTTAATAGTTCCATCATCGATAAGAGTTTGTTCGATTTGAAATTCCATTTCTATGGCTTCATCAAAGACATCCAAGCATTTGAGGCGAAGAATTATTTGTCTAGAATGTCATAAGGTAATCGTTTTGTTAAATGTCTCCATCTTTGTAAAAATGACACAAAAGATTCTCCTTGTTTTTGTTTGGTGTTAAAAAGGTTTGTCATGGTCACTTTAAGTTCGCAGTTGAAACTATAATTGGAGACAAATTTATCAGCCAATTCTTGAAAAGATTTGATGGTTGAGGGTAATCATGAAATCCATTCCATAGCTTCTCCTCCTAGACTGCGAGGGAATAATCTCATAAGGTATGTCTCATCAACTACAAATTCGAAGGTAGCAGCACAAAATTCTCTTAAGTGGTCTTTAGGATCTCCTTTTCCCTTGTACTTATCAAGTTTCGGTATGTCCCAGTGACTAGGAAAAGGTGGCATTGGTATGCTTGGATCGAAAGGATAAGGACATATATCCTCAATGGAGAACTTGTGGGATTATGTTTTATTGTTCTTGAGAGTATCAAATTCTTGTCTTAGTGCTCTAAGGTCATCCAAAATAGGATTGCTTGTAGGTGCAATTTTTGACGTCTTTGAAGATCTCTTGTAACTAGGTTGTAAATAAAATGGTTTGTGATCTTTGATTCTATCATCATTGTTTGTTTTGGGATGCTTAGATTCACTAGATTTAGGTTGGTCATTCATCGTGAGTAATGATATGTCAAAATCAGGAGGCATTTTGATTCCTTCATCAGTAAGGGCCTTGAAGTATTGATGTGGGTTACGTTTGACTACCTCTATAAGCAGTTTAGTGAATCTATGGTCATTAAGTGCTTCATTTATATGGGATTGGGTTATTTCTTCGCTATTAGTTTCATTTGTTTCACTAGTTGCAACACTAATGTGATCTTCCCCATCAAAGTCTTTTCCCCAAGGATTCCCTTCTTGAAACATTTATTCTCTTGTTCTAGGGGTCATAGGTGACTATTTTTATCTTCAATTCAAGACAAGATAATGTATGAGACTTAAGAATAGGATGCAATGAAAAAGGATTGATATGAGAATGGCATGGTATGATAAGAATGCCAGAGCTCAAAGGAAACTCTAGGTCTGAAGCTGGTTATGATGCAAAGGCTTTACTTGTGTTATGATGGATGAACACAAAGACAAATGATCAAGAGAGGGTATGGAGGAGATGATGAACTCCAAGAGGATTTCCTTACTCAAGGATGATGATATGTTCCCTAACTCAAGGATGATGAACCTCAAGTGATTCAGGTGACTAGTAGCCAAAGGTTTGATTTCAAGACCTAAGAAGAGTAACCTAAGTGCAATGCTAAAGGCTTGTTTGAGCAATAGTGGATATGCAAGGGTAGAGGATATGCAAGGACTATGCAAAGTGCAAGGATTAAAATATCAGAACTTGAAGGATGATGGCCCCAAGAGATTTAAGTGATAGGTTCATTTTGGATGTTTTTTTTGTTTGACTTTTTGGGGTTTTGCAAGGTTGAGAGGTTGCAGATTTCCTAGGTGTGATGTTTGTTTGAGATTTTTTTTGAACGTACACGTAAGACACAACAAAAAAAATGTTTTTGAGTAGATCTTTGGAAAAGTTTTGAGATTCACAGGACAAGTGTGGTGTTTGATCGTAACTAAAAATGTTTTTTTGTTTGATTGTTGCAATAAAATAACATTCAAGCACAAATCCTAGGTTGGCTAAGACAACATTTGTTGGATTCCCACTTGGATTTCTCTAGCCACATTTATTTAGAGCAGATAGCTTAGAATTTTGGTGGCACTGGCTCCCCTCCATGACACTCACTTCTCGAGTGCACCAAACTTTGAATTCCCAAAGACCTAAAGATCTTAAGAAATTTGCTATCTCAACTTTGAACTGTGGGAATGCGGGACGGCTTCAGAGGTCCAACCTCCGACGCCGAAAAATAGAAGGATTTTGGGCTACTAAAACAATTAGTTCTTTAGTGAATACTCAGGGACACGGCTCCCCGCAAGAGTCCAATAAGCCACTTAAGGCTTTAATCACTCTATTAGGGGCTCTTATACATTTTACGGTAGGTACCCTATTTCGAGTGACACTGTACGAAAGGGGCAAAGACCAACGATAGGACTTGACAGTTTAGTCTTATCCTTTTATATATCGGCCTGAGCACAAAACTGATTGGAGTTGTTCCCTCTTGCAAGGCAGGCCCCTCTAAAAAAGAAAACTTGAGTGTCGCTAACACTTTTCTCTTACACCCAGGACCACGAAAGGTAGGGGAGTGGATAGTGTGTTAGTAGTAGGTCCATTCAACACATGCACAAGTGTGCCAAATGTAAAAAACAAATTTTCTTTTTAAGCACCAAACGAAGTGTTTTCTATACTAAAAGACAATCAATTTTTAAAAAATCAAGTCTTTAGGAAACGTCTTGCACCAAATGTCATTAGTAGTTTCAAGCCTCCAAGTCTTGAGAAGAAAGATTTTTAGGATGGAACAGAGTCAAAATGCCTTTAATCTAAATCTACATTTATCTAAATTAAAACTTCATCAAACTAAGTGAAAGCACAAATCTAGAATTAGAAACTTAAATTTAAATTAAATTAAAGAAAATTTGAATCTAAACTAAATTAGAAACCCAAATCTAAATTAGAATTATAAGCTTAGAAATCTAAACTAGAATTGTAAATTAAAATCTAAACTAAAATTAGAAAATTAAGAACTAAACTAGAATTAGAAATTAAAACTAAACTAAATTAGAAAATTTAAAACTAATCTAAATTTAGAAATTTAAAAACTAAACTAAATTAGAAAATTAAAAAAACTAAACTAAATTAGAAATTTAAAAAAAAAACTAAACTAAATTAGAAATTAAACTAATTTTGTGAGGAGGTCATGAATTCGAACCCCAGAATCTTCCCTGAGTCTATTTCTCTACTATAAATTGATGTTTCACCTCTGAAATTAGCAAACCATATCTACTCACAGCCTAAGGCTTATATGGGTAGAATTTTAGTAATTCTAGACAATATATTATATTGCAGAAGCATATGAAGGCTTTTGAAGAGGGTTTGATTTGGCTTCGAGGTAAAGAAAGTGCCAGAGGGTGAAGGGAGGAAAGGATGGTGACAAAATCTTCTTCTCCAAATCAAGTTGATGGAAAACTATTTCTCTACCATAAAGTGGTCGAAGGTGGTGGAGCTTGAGAAGACAAAGGAGATATTACAAAGGAAAAGGATGAATTCTCGATCACTCCAAAGGCTCGACTTAAGGCATTACTCACAATAGAAAGAAACAACATATGAGATAAAAACTAACACATTCCATGGTTTCAAGCACTAACAAGCAGCGGCTAGAGGGTATTACCCGTGGCAAGAACATGCTAGATTTGAAAGATAAAAACAAGGTAGATGACTGAGAAAAAGTAATGGTGATAGGGAGGAGAGAACCAATAAGCCCAATTTTATTAACTATTGATTGCGCCCCATTTATTAGTAACACAAAATTGGCAGGAAATACGACATTGTGAATGATGATGACAATAATAATTGGATAAACAAAGGCTTAAAAAACAAACAAACAAACAAACAGTATTTATTCATGATCAAAAAAATGTCTAAATATTGTAGAATGTTTGAATTCAACATAATTTAGCTTGGCATATTGTTATTTCACATCCCCCATGCAAACTAATTCTGAAATAAGCATGCATACATAGACTAGTTACAAATGAGAAAAAAATGCACCCATAAATTAATGATTCACGTCAGGTTCACCATTTTGTTTATGCTGAAAACTGAAAAGCTGATTTAAAACTATAAATCCAAAATCAAGATTTCCAACATAACATTAATGAAGTCTTTCTTAAATGAAAGCACATGTAAAAACATAAAACTAAACTATGTGAAATCAAACATATGCATTCAAAAGAAAATCAACTTCATTGTTCCCCTATCATCGAGATCTTGATTTATGCATTTGGTGCTCTCAAATTTTCACAAGCACAAGTGCAACAAGAGGCTATGATGAATGGAAGAGAAGATTGCATGATCATAATTCAATGTATCTCTTTTTGGTGAGAGGAGAAGACTTTTTATAGATGTCCTCATGGGGTGGATTCATGTTGCAAGAGAGATGTGGGATTAAAGAGTGAAGTAGAGAAATGTATATTTTAATCAAATGAAATTAATTGAAATGAGAGAGATAAATGAGTGGGTTTATGATATAATGTAGGTTTAGAAACTTAGAATAAAGATGTATTTGCGAATTAATGGATGATTTAATGAATTAAATGATTTTATGTAATGGATAACAATTAAATGATCCAATAATTTGTGAATTTAAACAAATGATTAAATGGTTAATTATGTATTTAAATGATTTAGTATGCATAGATATTTTAATGATTAATGCAAATGGAGCAATATGAAATGGATAAATGATTGATAAATGCAGATGGATAAATGCTTATAAATGCATGAATGCTTATAATGTGTTAATGATATGGGCGAATCAATGAGTGAATAGAATAAAGTATTAAATGAATCAATTAAATAGATGATAGTATCCATTTAATTAATAGACAAAAAAATAGGATAATTGTGAGGATAATTTTGAGTGTCTGCACATAGCATGATATTTTTGTCATTTCTCTCTTGTGGAAGTTATTATTGTCTTGCAAGTGATCCTAGGGTGTTGAGGACTTCACCATAAACTCCTACAAATGTATCTTCAAATGACATCCTAAAGGTAATTGTCAAAATCTACCATAACATATATTGATGGTTATAATGGGGTATTTCTCAGTTTGTATAATATAATATTTTAAATATAATTTGAATATTCATTTACAAATCTTGTTTGTATTTATAAATTGGAAGTAAACATCAACCTTGCATCCTTAACAATTAATAAGTCTACATAAATTTTATCATCCTAACCCCCTAATGGATTATTACCTTCTTTAATTATATCAATACATGTTTTCAAACATCATGCCCCTTCTAGTTCTAGCCAATGAAGATTAGGTCTAGGTCCTCCCCCAAGCATGGTTCTTGTTATAGCTTCCCTTAACTCGGTTCCATTTATTGAACCAAATCAAGACCTAAAAGAAAATGTAGCTAAAGAAGCACTAGTATCAATTGCATTTGCACTAGTAGATGATTCAGTTAACACATAAGTCATTGATCTTGTTAATTCTATTGATGAAGCCAAATGGTGATGTTGTTTTTATTGATTATGCAATTGTTAATGCACCACCTACACCTCCATATACAATAGTTTGAGATCCTATAATGGAGCTAATAGCACCTATGGCATGAATAGAACCAACATAAGTACCAAGAATTGGTGCACCAATAGATCCAACAACAACAAAACCATCATATAATATGAAACCATTAGCAACAAACCCACCATCTCTAATTGTTTACCCATAACTAGTATCTCTAATTGTTTACCTATCACTAGTTCTTGAACTAATGATAGGTAAACAATTAGAAAAATGAATTAGGCAAAGGTGAATGAATAGCAAGAACAGCCAATGCAGCCAAATAAATATATTATCATGTAATGAGTTGGTGGGCGAACAGTTCAGCAACAGATCACCCTTCAACAAAATCAGTAAACAAACCGGTGATGGATCGTTTCATCAAAATTCGTGTAAATCATGATCAGAGTAGGGTTGGTGAGTCTGTTGGACTAGCAGCTTACTTACCACCTCCTTCTCTAGCATACCCTATTGCTTGTCCAACATACCCTACAGTCGTAATAGTAAGAAAGCTAGCAACAAGACCAACAGCTATGGTTCCTCGGTTAGATTTGTCCTCTGCCTACTTAGGAGCCAAACCTATGCATTTATGATATGCGCTGGCCTTTGTACCCCTAGGGAATGAGCCATGGTTTCTCTGGTTTAAGCCGTAGGATGGTGCTCTTCACGTATGAAATGACAAGGGATATAGTGCCATTCTTTTTTTCCTTTCTTGCTCGATTAGTATGAACTAGTTAGTATGGAACCTAACCTCAATCTCGGTCAAGCTATGGAATAGGCTTTATATGGATATGAAATTGGATCTAGCTAATGGGAAGGATTTATAACTGGGCGAGATAGTGGATGGAATAGGAATGGTGCTTCCTTTGCTGTTAGGTTAACAACTATGAGTGGGGATGAAAGCATAGAGGTGGGGCTTGAGCAATAAACCAAGGTCTCGGGCTAAGATTATGTAGATATATCATTCCACAAAGTGTGGCCAAGAGGAAATGGGTAAAGCATATGCTAGGAACCGGAGCACTACCTACCTACTAGAGTCTTAACCACACCTACCAATATAGATAGACATAAGCAGTCCAAAGTAGAGTAATCTATGGAGAGGCTTCTATATGGGGTTTAGGAACACTTTGTGCTTATCAGGTGAAACTCTAGTTATCAATAGAGTCATTAAAGTTAAAATAGTCTGGTTAAGATTAAAATTAGTGTTTTTCGTAGAGTCATCATTTTTGCTTACAAAGTTGTATTTTCTTTAGAATCATTATTTAAAGGTAATGGGGACAAGACATTTTAGACAAAGTTCATCAATAAAGAGAGAACAATTACAAACCAAATGATAGGATAAGGATAACTCTCTCTTACTTAAGACTCTACAAAATCGACAAGGGTGTTTCACTTAAGACCACAAATAGACCTGTTAAACCTCACTACAAGTAGATATTAGGAAAGCATCCATATACAACTCTAAATAGAAATACATTTAGATCACTAATCATTGATCCCCTTAAACATTTCATACACACATATCTTTTAGTCTCACCAATACAAACCTTTAAATGTTTTCAATCATTATTTTTGCTAACAATCTTTATTGCTAAAGCAATAGGTTGTGGAGATGAATAGACTCCTCTATGAACAATCCTCTAAATATTTTATTCAAATGTAAGATCCCCTTGTGATATGACAAGGGTTGCAAAGTTGGATTATGCATATTGATAAGGCAAAAATAATACAACTAAGAGAAATGATATTTCTTAAAAGTGATGAGGTGGAGAGGGAAGTCATTATAGACTTCTGCCTTAATCGAGTGGACAACTAAGTCAACACCTCCTTCAACATCCACACAAATGCAAACTCAAACTAAAAATGAGGCCTACATTCGACAATCATAAGCTAGGATCTATAACCATCAAATATTGATTTATTAGTAATGTCGTGTCCCTTTTTTTAATAAATTAAAAAAATAATAAAAATAAAATTTTAAATTGTCAAATGACTTACTTTATCAAGAGAGCAACTTAATATTCAATCACCAAGGAAGTGTAGGAAGAGATACAAAGGGTTACCAAGGAGGCAAACCAAGAGACTTTTTAGCCTCTATTTAAGAGGCACAATTCAACCTATTAATTATCCAATTTTAATGAAATCAATTTCTTACAATTGTTGAGCTCTTCAAAGTCCCCACAAAAAACTCTTATAGTTGGAACAAATTGGAGAATGATAATTTAGATCTTGGACGATCTCATTTAGAGATTGCAAATGAATTTCATGATGACATTAACGTTAGGATGGTTTCTAGATTCAATTGTGTGAGAATTTTTGCATCAACATTTCAGATCACACTCTGTGATCCACCATCAGAACTTGTGATCCAAAACGTTGATGTAAAAATTCTTACACAATTGAATCCAGAAACCATTCATGATAACAGACGAAATATGCTATCATAATGAAATTTTTCTTATTTTTATAGGGAAGATTATCTTGATAATTTAGGCTGCTTGTATAGATCCACTTGTAATGGAATTTATTTAGATTTAGTGGTTGCTAATATAGCACCAGGTGATACAATAAAGCAGCTTTCAAAGGGCCGATTTCTGCTACGCCAAACCTGTGTAAACCAACCACAGTATTGGCTAGGAAAACCACTTTGTAAGGCGATTATTGCTTGTTGAAATTCTGTAAATTCTCAACAATAAATGGTCTGCATATTGGGCAGCGATTCTGCATGAATTGCGACCTGCCATTCATACTAGAGTGACTGCTCAATAGTTTAAAGATATCTTCATATTCCAAAACAACGATTCAAACTCTTCTCAGCACTACCTATTTGGGCAAGGATTTCAAATGATATTTATTCAAGAGCAACGTTTCATAAATTTCCTAGCACATCCAGTTGTGGTAGTTATAATTCAAATCTGCAGTTCATAATTTGTTTAAGAGTCTAAATAAGTGGAGGTTTGATGGCAGAGCTAACAATTGTTTCATGATATTTCAAAGAGGTTTTGAATGACTTTGTGGCAGTATTTTGTGTTGATCATTGTGTTTTAATCTTTGTTAATTGTTGAAGTAAAATAATATAAAATATTTCATTCGGAATATTACAAATAATCAGTGATATTTTTGCATGCACAACCATTGAATAGTCCATTGTCAAGCAAGACAAACCCACATGACATGTTCAAAAGAGAAAATCATTTTAAGCATTTTCCCAACCCTTGCATGGATCAACTAATTATCATCTCACCAAGTTAGCAAGTGTAAATTCAAAGGTGGACAAAGCATGCCTTCTCCTAAATAAGTCTTGTCAACGATGGAGATATTCATAACACAATGGTATCTCAATATTCCATTCCTTTTCAAAAATCTTACAAAAGGTGGAGATATGAGGGACAAGATGAGGCATGCAAGAATTGATTCCTCATAGTAAGGTTGTCAAATACAAAGGATTTATAACATGGCTCACCCCTCAAGCTAGCCAACTAGTCATCAAACTATATATAGATTAAGGATATTCTTATATAGTATCCTTAAGTCTATAACCTATCCACAATAACATATGGACATTTGTCACAACTATTAAATACTAGTAAGAAAAATGTTTAAATTTGTAGAGGATAAAAATATTCATCAATTTCATTCAATCATATAAATAAATTAATCTTGCAAGATATATGTATTGAACAAGACAACTGAGAGGGGGAGGGGGTGAATCAATTTTAGCAATTTTTTCCTTTTACAACATTCACAAGAGATTAATTCAATTACCATTCACAAATCCTTTACTCTGCTAATATAGTTAATCATTAAGTGCAAATGCAGAAACTGAAAGAAGCAAAAACCATACACACACAACAACACCAGATTTATGTGGAAAACCCAATAAGGGTGTAGCGTAAAAAAATGGATCTTTGGACATTTTCACGCTCCTTTTGGTTTTTGGCTCAATTTTGCCTTGATTCAGTGTTGTAATGTGAATAACACAATCACATTAGGTCTTGGGCCCTTGTAAACTAAATAAAATACATGTCTTGCGTAACATCCTCTTCTTAATACTCAAGTAATCTCGAGAATTTACTAGAAGGTAAATCAACATAGTAAACAAGAGAGAGAATTTTTTTTATTTTTTTTATTTTTATCATTTGCATAAGCACAAGAATAAAGTATAACTTTTCTAGATAAAATTCAAACTTGAATTCATATGTAATCATAACTAGAATCAAGATAATTCCTTACAATATTCATTTATATCACATAAGATACACTTAACATAAAGAATAGTTTTACCTCATAGGTTTTGACTGTCATAAGCCAAAACATGGAATTCACTGCATCTGAAATGTTGATCTCTATCTTCACAAGCCTCGGACAGTCTACTACTTCAGAGGGAGAGCATCATCTGAGTGCTTTTCCTCCAACCATAGACTCAAGTGGTCCCCTACATGCTTCCTAACTGGAAGTGACCCGACCCTTCTCGAAGAGTATAGATATAAGGAACTGTCAAGTTTCTCCATCTCAGTCCTAGGGATGTGTCCTACAAAACTCAATCAACCATACAACTCTAGATCCCTTCTAGCTAAGTATGATTATTCTGATTGGTCATGCCATCTAGACACTCACCTCTGACTCGTCTTGGAACTGTCTCATCCTATAGTTTACTTACTTTATTTAGTACTCTAGTCACAAACTAGTCTGTATAGAAAATCCATTTTAGCCAATTTGACTTAGATCTAATCCTTAATCTAGGATATTCTTTCAATGTTAAAATTTAGGTATTTCAAACCTTTTAAAAGTCCCTTATTGCATCCTTGCAATATCTAGGGTTTATGACTTCCTGTCATTTTACTCTCAAGATTCAATACCCAACATCTTTGATGCGTTAAATCAAGTTTCAACATTATCGTAGAATCTCTTAAGGTATTATAAAGACTTCCTACCTTGTTCTATGGTTTATCAACCTTTCATTGTCAATCAATATACCTGCATATATACAATGTCATATTTGACATAAGTGTTACATATTTCCTATATCCACCTTGTTTCAATACTAGGGTTTAACTTCTCTAACCCAATACATGGAAATATCAAACATCCTTGTTCTCCAAAGATAATAGCATTAACGAAGCAAAACATAAGGGCAATTACTTCTAGTCTACCCAGATGACTTAGCATTTCTCAATTCACATTTCTTATAACATGAATAAGTGTGATATCTGAGGATTATCCTCATTGATATATATATATATATATATATATATATATATATATATATCTTAATGAGTGTCATTACCTCTCATGGCTAGTACCTGACTAAGTTTAATCCTTCAACCTTAATAGGTTAGATTCGTAAGAGACAATAAGTTGCTTCCAACTTCCTTGTCCGTTCAATTTTATTCTCATTCAAATAAGGATAGGGTATATTATCATCCTTTATATAAGTATGTCGCATATACCTATAACAACAATCTCAATTACAATAGACATGAAGGTTAAGTTTCGGTCTCCCAACATCCCCTTCTCGAAGTTGGTTACGACATTGATACCAAGTATTGGAATAACAAAATTCCTTTGTACACATAGTTCAAAAATAAGTTCAATAAAGACTACAAGATCCATATCATTACATTGTCAAGATCTCTCTTTCTCTCGAGAACCATAACATAAGCAACCAATTCTATCAAGGCTATATAGGGTTCCACATTCTTGGATCACCTATTTCCTTAAGCATGTATTTCAAGGAAATTTGACGAGAGGAATCTTAATCCCTACAAGAAACATTTATCTGTGTTGCATCCTCCTTGCTTCAATATCGTGATGATATTATCTCACCAAGAAGTCCCTAGAGAGGACTAGCAAGATTTTCCTATGGAGCTATCCTAGTCTTTAACATCGACTAAGGATCTAATTCCATTTTCCTTATTTTCTCATTACCATCTTAAAATCCAAATTCAATAATATGAGACAATACAACATAAGTATAGTGCACTCTAGCTTTCTCTAGACCTCTTAGGTGCTATACAAACCCTCATTATTCTAGGAATATGAATATGCTATAAAATAACCATTCTTTGACTAACGTCAATCGAATAAACCTAAAAGTTTTATTCACATAACAATACTTACAATCCTATTGTTAATCCAATGTTCACTATCTTTCATCTTAAATGATTTGTGAACTCGTATTAGAGTTTCCTCAATATTCGAATATTCTAAAACATAGTTGTTAAATTCTTTAAGTGTTATCATATCTCCAATCCTGGATATTCCAAATGAGATCAATATCTCTCTATTGCTTTGGATGAATGGATTTCAAGCACAAGCTTGTCTACTTTTTCATACCTTATTCTTGGGTTGTAGGGTCAGAGGGATAGAAGGACCCAAAATAGACTTAGTAGGATGGGGATATGTAATGGTGGATTATGGGGCATAGGAAACCAAATTGGATTTATAGCTTCAAGGAGGGATAGAGATAATTTTTTTGGATAGGGATAATGTTTTTGAGTTGGTATAATGGATGGGGATGGTGAAAAATGGTTTGGAAGAATGATAACACATAATGGATTGACTTAAGAGATTCTTCTTTCTCTTGAGAAGTTGAAATGGAGAAGAAATTTGAAGAAGTAGACCAAAGTGAATGAGATGTAGATAGTGTATTGATTGAAGAGATTCTTCCCACTCTTGAGAAGTTGAGGAAGGTGAATGTGAAGTATGTGCAATGGGAAAATGGCAATTTAGAAGTGGATAAAGTCAAGAGGTTTTGTATTGCATATGAATTTGTGCAATTAAAGAATGTGACAGATGATGCTATAAGTGGAGTTGAACAAATGAACTCAAAGATTCTTGAATTTAAGAATTCCATGGAACAAATACAATTGGAAATAGATGACAAGGAAAAGGAAAAATTAGATCTAAGTGCAAAAAAAGAGAATCAGTTGGATGGAGACATGAAAGGATTATCTAAAAATGTAGACAAGTCTTGTAAAGAACTTGTTAAAAGAAACATCTACATTCTCTAATCATAAAGAAAATCTCAAAGTCAAGAAAAAAGTAGCTAAAAAGCTACATAAAAGTATTCAAGACATTGAAAACTCGATCCAAGAAATGGATGTTTCTATCTTAAGGGTTGATGAGGGAGTAGCTGATCTAAAGATTCTAGGAAAAGATATGAAAAAATGTTAGAAGATAATGAAAATGAATAGTAGAGGGTGCTAACAGGTAAGAGCAATGGAGATGAGGAAAATTTTGTGTTGCATCTTTTCCTCACTCTCTCTACCTACCTCTCCCTCTATTCCTTCAACCTTACCTCTCTACCTACCTCTCCATGTCTCCCTTATTTTAGGCTAATATGCATGTAACAGGGGACATTATGTTTTCTAATAGGGAACAAAAAAATGCTCACATTATTTGCAGTGTTGGAAAACACATTGTCCCTTGTCAATTATTTCCTTATGAATTTGTAGTTGTTCCATAGAAAAAAGGACCCTTTTCTTGACATGGGATTAATTGGAATTAATGAGGTCTTAATCTAGTGTTGTGAGGCATTTTATGCATCCACACTAGGTCTTGGACCCTTGCAAATTGAATAACATGTTTTTAACGATGTCTTGTAAAGGTGTTGTAAGATACTTTCACACTTTTCTAAACTTAATGAACCCATTTCTTCCCAATTCAACATTATAAAATGTGTTTAATAACATTATCACATCAGTTTAGAAGGCTTGTAAGATAAACATAATGTTAAACTAGTGTTGTATTGTGTTTTGCACATTCACATTTGTTCTTGCACCTTCCTAGGCTATGTGGACCTCATTTTAGTCTTGTAAAGTGTATTTAATCACACTTTCACATTATTTTTGTGTCCCAAGCCCTATTTGACATTCACATCATCACTAATAGTCCCATATTAACCCATATTGTGCATCATGAGGCCTAAATTGATCAGATACTTGACAAAATTGCATTTTAGACCTTATTTCCTTATCTCTTGGCATCTAAGCTATCAAATTGGCCTTTGTGGGACCCATTTTCCATACATGGAAAATTAGTCTCATCCAGGTGAATGAGTCTCATTTGGCTCAATTTTGACCTTTGAGTGGGAAAAAGGTGAAATTTGAGTTGAATATTGCTTCATGTCGGCTTGTGATGAGGTATTAACAGGAAAATAAGGTGAATTTCCTATAAATATAAGTCTCTTAATACTTATTTACATCTCATTATTATTCATTCATCATTCATCATGTTTTCAAGTTAAGAAAGATAGGGTTTTATTATTCCAAGTCATTAAAATAGCTTCTCCAGACATTCAAGGGAAAAATCTTCATCTTTTGTTGCAAAAATCCAAGATCAACATCATGGCAAGGTAATCTATTCCATTATTGCATGTTTCATTCCATTCTTTCATCATTTTGGTTTAATTACCTAAATGGGGTTTCACCAAGGCAAACCCCCATTCCCTAACATTCAACATCTCTCTCTTGTCTTGTGTGTTTGCAGATTTAGGACTCTTTGAAGCTTGGAAATCATTGGAGATCAAGTTGGAGATCAAGTTACAAGGTTGCTAAAGTCTTCTCCTCATTCAACAAGTCAAAATATTAACAAAAACTTGGCTAATGCAAGAAGTTGGGCCCCCAAAAAGCTAAAAAAGTGCAAGTGTTTTTGTTGTTTTCAGAATTTGTCACAATTGGACTAAAAATTTGAGGCATTTACAAAATGAATCTTAAAAAAATTCAATTATATGAAATTTAGTATTTTGAATCTAGTTTCCAAATATGTAATTTATTTAATTACCCAAATGATAGAAATTAAAACTTGATAGGGATGTATAAAAACCACTTTTTAAAAGTTTTTTGTTTTTACCATACCATGCATGTGTACAGACACCACTTTTTGACCTAAATAAAAGTATTTTTATAATTACTTTGGGGAAAGAGAGCTAACAGTTCATGAAGATTGATGAGGAAATTTTTTTATAATTTTTTTTTTTGAACTTTTATTGACCTTAATTGTTGTTTTTAAATATCAACATGTACGGACAACATAATTGGACCTAAACTAAACATTTTTTGAATCTTTTCTTTTTCATTGTGTAGAGAATTGTTTGAATATTAATGCCATATAATTTTTTTACAAGAAACTTAACCAAATAAAAGTTATTAAAAAACAAAAAATCTGATATTTCAAGTTTAAGGACTAGTTTTCTTAGAAATTGACTAGAAAATAATAAATATAATCCAATCTTACTAAAAATTATATGCTTGGAATCTAGACATCATGTTCTCTAATGGCTTTTAATTTCATAGATTGATTTAGAAAAAAATTCCATCAGCCATATTGCCAAAGTTGAACATTCTTCTTCAATCTACCTTAGTTTTTTAGTTGCAGGTCAAAGGCTAAGGGTTGAGTTACCATGCCTTTTTTTAGCCTAAATTCATATGAAAAACATATATTATGAGTTTCAAACCTTTTGGAACAAGTACCCACTTCAAAATGGGTACCTATTTTAAAAAATGAATGGGTATTTGTTTTAAAACTAAAAAAATAACACTTCCCCTAAATGTGGACCCAACTTCTTCCACCTTGTTCCCATTTTCAAACTCGTAAATCAGATTTTCAAAAGTGGACACCTGTTGGAAGCCAAAGTGCAGATCGGAAGCTTCATAATCCACCTTTGAAAATCCATAAATTAAAAAGTGGACTCATTCGCCATGGGTGGTGAATGAGTCCCACTTTAGGGTCAATTTTGTGTTTTCTACATTTTCTGGTACCCTTTTGACAGAAACGACTGTCGGCTCAGTTTGACAAAACTGGGACTAATTTTCCCAGAATGGCGAATGAGTCCCTCCAGGCCTGAAAAATAGCATCAACAAAATTTAAAAAATAATAATTTCTAGTCTTCATCAAGGTTCCAGGGGCACACTTTTAGTCTCATTCATTTCTACCGCAGTCTACTATTCATTCTTAGGTTATTTTGCATTACACAATGTGTTTTCACACATCACTTGTTTCTTAGGTTTTGCATTCATAATCAATCAATTACTTAGCCTAGTTGAATCTAGATAATCTCATTTATCCTTAATAACATTATACACATCCTAATTTGAATGAACCTAGTTAACATTTTGGCCTACCTCTCTCTTTTTAGGTGAAAAACCCTATAAGAGTTATAGAGTCTTATGGTGCCAAAAATCTACGGTTCAGTAGTGTTGGAAAACACACTGTCTCTTGTTTAGGAAAAGTGGACTGGGAAAATCATTAGAATGTAAAATGTCTAGAAATAACTAAGAGGGGACAATGTGTTTTCCAACATTAGAAATAACTAATAGGGGATAGTGTGTTTTCCACTTTCGAACATTGGAAATAACTAATAGGGGACAATGTGTTTTCTAACATTGGAAATAACTAACAAGGGATAGTGTGTTTTACACTTTCTTGATATGATTGGAACAAAAAAATGCTCATATTGTCTATAGTGTTGGAAAACACATTGTCCCCTATATAGGAAAAGTGGATATGGGACATCATTAGAATGTAAGATGTCTAGAAATAACTAATAGGGGATAGTGTGTTTTCCATTTTTCAACATTGGAAATAACTAATAGGGGACAATGTGTTTTTCATTTTCTTGATATGATTGGAACAAAAAAAGGCTTACATTGTTTGTAGTGTTGGAAAACACACTTTCCCCTATGTAGGAAAAGTGGACAGGGGACATCATTAGAATGCAAGATGTCTAGAAATAACTAGCAGGGGATAGTGTGTTTTCCAACATTGGAAATAATTAATAGGGGACAATGTGTTTTCCAACAAGGGATAGTGTGTTTTCCAACAATGGAAATAATTAACAGGGGACAATGTGTTTTCCAATAGGGAACAAAAAAATGCACACATTATTTGCAGTGTTGGAAAACACACTGTCCTTTGTCAATTATTTCCTTATGAATTTGTAGTGTTGGAAAACACACTATCCCTTGTCAGTTATGTAATGAAGTCCACCTTCAAATTTTAGAACAACTCTTTGGTTACAGTGAAAATGGCATTTCACTTTCTTTCAATATGATTGGAACAAAAAAATGCTCACATTGTTTGCAGCGTTGGAAAACACACAACCCCCTATGTAGGAAAAGTGGACAAGGGACATCATTAGAATGTAAGATGTCTAGAAATAACTAACACGGGTAGTGTGTTTTCTAACATTGGAAATAACTAACAGGGGACAGTGTGTTTTCCAATAGGGTACAGTGTTTTTTCCAACATTTGAAATAACTAATAGGGGACAGTGTGTTTTCCAACAAGGAACAAAAAATGCTCACATTATTTGCAATGTTGGAAAACACACTGTCCCTTGTCAATTGTTTCCTTATGAATTTGCAGTGTTGGAAAACACACTGTCCTCTATGTAGGAGAAATGCTCACATTGTTTGTAGTGTTGGAAAACACATTGTCCCCTATGTAGAAAAAGTGGACAGGGAATTGTTGGCACTCTAAAATTTTCACAAATTTGAAGTGCCCATTTCAAAATTTTGCCTTTGCACTTTCAGAAGTGCACCTGATGAACTTGCCTACATGACCTACTTTGGAGGGTCATAATTTGAAGCCGGTTGATTTTGGTGCAAAACCCATTTGCACACCCACTTATGTGTCCTATGTGAGTAGGCATGTCAATTTTCAGCTTCCCACGATGAGTTTTGTTAGAATTTTAAAAAGTGAAGCTGGAAGGTTTTGGCACTTTTATGCTATTTGCAAACTTTCAGTTTTGCAAAGTAGCCTCCTGTTTGAGCTTGTATTTTCCAACCAGATGATCGTCATGTCAAAATGATTGTTTCTCTCAATTCTCTATGCCTAGATGAACTCACATTCAGGTTTCAAAGCCTTATGATTTGATTTACTATTTTTAGTAGATCAAAACCAAATGGAATTTATTTAGTTTTGCACCTACATTTCTGATAACCTTTCTGAGAGATCAACTTTGACCTTCAGTATTTCATGGAGATTGATTATTGAAGCTAATTCCTCTTGCACATGTGTTCCCTGCACCAAAATGAACTATTGTGTCTAGTGGTAGATCGCTAGGAGTTGATTTGATATTTTTGCAATGAGGTGGTTTCATCAGTTTCAATTGGTTTAGAACAATTGTTTGTTACATAGAAAGTTCAAGTAAGCAACTTTGTCAGTTAATATATTTCACCTTGTGACTCCTTTTGTCGAACCGTTTGTTGCACTCAATTCTTGGACCCAATGTTTGCATGCTTGCAAGTTTTTGTGACTTCATGAGGTCATTTGCCTAGTCTTCAAGGGCAATTCTAGAGCCAACTTGGCCATTTTTCACCATTTTCCAAATGTACCAAAAATCGGGTTTTAATGAAAACCCACTTCAAATTTCCACTCCAAATTCATTCAAAATTTGTGTCAAGACAATTCAAGTAAAAAAATTGTTTGAAAATGATTTTTTTTTAGTTGGGTCCCATAGAGGACCCGACATTAGTTACACAATTTGAAGATAGTTTGTTCCTTAAAGTTATTTGCAAGTTGGAGATGTGTAAAGAATGATGCATCTAAAGGGATGAAAAGAATTTGGCTTTCTCTGAGACTCAATTCATTCCATAAGCGTCTTATAATTGATTCATTTCAAGGTGAAGTTGTAGCTCTAGCTTGATGTAAAAAACAATGAAGATCATGCTAACATACTCTCATCAAAGTGAAAAATGTTTGAGTCTGGACCAGACTACTATGCTATGCATATGCACTTGAATAAGTGTATGGCATAGTTCGAGTTGAGGAGTATTTTGTTAATCTCCCTAAGAATGCAAAGAATAAAAGAGCCCATGTTGCTCTCCTCCATTGTTATGTCCAAGAGCAAACAAAAGGGGGCAAAGCAAGAAATGGAAAAGATAAAAGAGTTAGAGTGCACCACTGTCCAAACCAAGAGAAGGCTGGAATATATTATGAAATAAAGAATTGGTTGTGGTTTTGTCCTAACAATGGCAGAAACCGGGCATTCATCATATTAAAATATGTTGACATTAAAGTTTTGAAATGTTCGCTATGATGTGGAGGCGACATGTTTTTAGTAGATTTGAACATTTTGTGGGGAGATTAAGACACAGTTTCCAGACCCCAGCAAACAGACACATGGTGGTTATGTGCAAAAGGATGGTCTATATTTCTAATGCAAATGGGTCAGAGTGATTTAAAATTGACTTTTTAATGAGTTTTGTCTGGGACTGGCGCTTATGTTTACCAAGTTCAGACATATTACAGAGAGTAGTTTATGCGCATGAAAAAAGGATATAGTGGAGAATGTACACAAAATGGATTTGTTAAAGTTAAACAACATTAGATACATGCAGTACTTAGTTGAAAGACACTTTAGAAACTTTCTAAATACAGCTTGAAGACAACAAGTGTGCACAACATAAAATGAAAATGTTGAAAAGGCTTTAAAAACTGAAAACAATGTCCTTTGAGGAGGCCGATGGAGGGCTAGAATTTGATAAAACGCCATAATGCCATCGCCTATGCACAAATTGAATTTGTGAAAATCCCTCAAAAGAGATTTCGAGTAAATGTCATGCAAAAGTCTTGGTACAATCCATGAAGAGTATATGTTGCACATTGGGGTATTCAAATCATCTGGTAATGTCTTCAAGGCATACACTAAAAGAAGCAGAAAATTGGAGCTCCCGTGCAATGCCCATTGGGACGGATCCAAAAATGACCCAACACATCTTCAGATGATGAGAAAAAGGTCATGCAAAGGGATAATGTAAAGGTTGGGAATTCCCGATTGCTATATACGCCTAAGTGGACAATTGATAAAACTTTAACAATTTTCAGACAAATGCAAAAGTTGCGATGGAGGATCAAGGAATGGGGCAACAGACTTTTGTCCTAATGCTCTGCTCATCAAAGAAGGATAGCCCGCGGCCTTCTGGGCATAAAATTTCAGTGAGTGGGGACTCATGCAATGCCATAGATATTCATATGCACAAATAGGATTGTTGAAAAGAAACGGAGGAAGAGCATTAACATAAATCCCAAATGCAAATGTGAATAGAGCGCCATGGTTGCACAAAGCACAAAATGCATGTTTTGAGAGATTTAGATTCTCTGGCGAATACACAATAATGCGTTGAGGTACGGGGTAAATGAAACTACACCCACTGCTCTATATGTTGCGTAGATGTATAAAGCAAAAGGGAACCAAAACATGAGATTCCATATTGCAAGATATGTTCAAAATGGATTTGTTGAAAATGTTCAGCAAAGCCAAGCACTAGCGACAAGGGTCAGTTTGATATTTCAAAAAGGGGTTTCTATACATGTTGCAAATAAGCCATCGGTCCAAGTGAATCGGGCAAGTGTAATGGGAAGGGCCATGGATTGAGAGACTTGAGCCATGCATAAAACAGAGAGTGCTAAGAAAGCGAAGGTTGCAACATCAAGAAGACCCATGACTTGTTTGGTCTAAACCTCAGACAAACATAATTTTAGGGAATACCAGCGCATATGCACAAAATTTGTATGTTGAAAAGGTCCTTATAAATTGCCATTCAAATGTGAATCTTTGAAGCATGAAGCTACTATGTGCCGAAGAGGCATGCGCTTGGCTGAGCATATACAATATCTGTTGAAAAAGTCTTTTGAGACTTTCAAGCAAATGCAAATGCAAGAAAAGGGGCATCCATCAAACCATAGACTTAATGTGTGAAATGTGTTTGTTAGAAATACCTGGCGTGTTGCAAGGTTGTAGAGGAATGAGTTGGGTAAGTTTAGGGAAAAGTTGAGCTCAAGAAAATCTTGAAGGAAGGAAGTTAGGGCAACAAAACAGGGTAGAATCAGATCCAACAAAGAACAGAGGTGAAAATGTAGGTGAAATCCCAACCATTGCTCATTGTCCCGGTAGAAAGAGGTGCTCGCTTTTTAATTCCCGCGAGACTTGCGAGAAGCTGCCATGTGGCTTGTGGCAAGCCTAGGAAGAAAATGAAAGCACGAGTATATTTCCATTCTGCCCATAGAATTATTAAAGGCTCATATTTCAAAAGAAAAACATTTAAAATAGAAGGAAAAAGTATTTAAAGGTGAATGATACCCGATGAGAATTTTAGTGGAATAAAAGGTAAAAGGTAAAGGTCCTTTTTAAGTCCACGATACCATGAGTATATGGGACTCCTCGTACTCCCCCAAATATGAGGGAGGCACCTAACTCGTGCTCCACAATACGAGGCCCTCGTACTCCCCCAATATGGGGGAGGCACCTAACTTGTGCTCCACAATACGAGGTGTACATACCCTACCCCCTGCAGGATTTGAACTTGTGACCTCCCTGTCAAGAGCACAAGTTCTCCACCATTAGGCCCACCGGTACATTGCCTATGAAGGTTTAATGATGTGGGCCCAATAAAAATAAATGTAAAGTTGGTGAAAGATAAAAGCCATGGGTAAATGTTTTCCTCATCAACTTTTTTATAAATATTTTAATGTTGAAGAAAAAATATTTCAAATTAAATATTTGAAATATTAGAACTGCCGTGAAGGTTTTAATAGCGACAATGTTTCCAAATGTCCCCATCTAAAGCATGTTGGAAGTAAAAAGTAAATATTTTGATTAGCATTGTAATGTAAAAGTCGATAGGGGGCATCATTAGAATATAATATGTCTAAAAGTAACTAATAGGGGATAGTGTGTTTTCCAACATTAGAAATAACCAACAAGGGATAGTGTGTTTTCCACTTTCCAACATTGGAAATAATTAGCAGGGAACAATGTTTTCCAACATTGGAAATAACTAATTGGGGACAGTGTGTTTTTCACTTTTTTGATATGATTGGAACAAAAAAATGCTCACATTGTTTGCAGTGTTGGAATACACAATGTCCCTTATGTAGGAAAAGTGGATAGGGGACATCGTTAGAATGTAAGATGTCTAGAAACAACTAACAAGGGATAGTGTGTTTTCCAATGTTGGAAATAACTAACAGGGGATAGTGTGTTTTCCAATAGGGGACAGTGCACGTTCTCCAACAAGGAACAAAAAAATGCTCACATTATTTGTAGTGTTGAAAAACACACTATCCTTTGTCAATTATTTCTTTATGAATTTTTCAGTATTGGAAAACACACTATCCCCTATGTCTAGGAAAAATGATCACATTGTTTGCAATCTTCGAAAACACATTGTCCCTTGTGTAGGAAAAGTGGACATGAGACATCATTAGAATGTAAGATGTCTAGAAATAACTAACGCGGGACAGTGTGTTTTCCAACATTGGTAATAACTAATAGAGGACAGTGTGTCATCACTATATTCTAATGATGTACCTCTTGATCATATGATGATGACATTAATTTGGTAGATGAACCCAAAAAATTCATGGCACATCCTTCGTCAATAATACAAATGTTTTTTCCTACCTATTACATAGAATTTGTGTTAGTATACACGTCTTTTTAATACTTTACGTGATTTATAACCATCAAGGTATGTTTTGAGTGTATATTTGTGTATTTTGAGGATGATGAATAAAATTAAGAATTACCACTATTTTGTGAATCCAACATTTTAGAAATTCAATTTCTTCTTTGCAATACTTTGGATACTAGTGCATGTGATTGAGACTATCTCTCTTTTCTTCACCCATGGTTTCATGTTTCTTTGGATGCTGATATAGGAAAATAACATTACCTACACTTTAACATTTCTATGCTCTAAGTCATATTTGTCCACTATCACCCATGTGTTTTCTTCTTTACTTTCATTTTGACATATCTTTGTTTACTTATTACTTGTTATGTGGCACTTAATTCCTCTTTTACATTTCTCCATTTAGTAGTAGCACAATTTCAAGTGCATACTTTGTTTTTAGTAATAACACTACAAACTATCTTATGTTAGAAAGAGCACAACCAACCATATCAAAAAATTTAAGCAATTCTATTTTGTTAAAGAAGAAAACATTTGGCCACTATGTAATAAGATGCTTTGGGGAGAACATGAAGTAGAAAGGGAAAAAGGCATTTGATCTATTCTTTAAGAGGATAAAATTTCATACATATAAAAAGTTAATCTATTGATAACATCAATTTTAGATAGATTAAAAAGATGCTACATAGAAGGGTTGTCATCCCCAAAGATTTTATACAATTCAAGATCATAAAAATGAGGAATATATTCCTCTAATAGGAAAAAAAACTCTAAATGACAATGATTCATTCTCTATAATAAGATATTTTATGCATCTACAACAGTTTCAATGAGTTCAATATTTTCATAGCTCTCATTTTCTTCCCAAATCTCAGGCCAGGCTTCCTTTATATTATGAATGCTTTCAATTGTGAAGTCTACTTCCTTTATAAACAAATGCCACAAGACTGTCCTTGCCTTGTCATAACCTACAAAGCTTGAAAAAAGAAAATATCGAACAACATATTATTGTAGAAAAAATGTAGAGCTCGTTAAATCTCTATATGAGAATGAAAACCTATTTCTCACAAGAAAAATACTAAGCATAAGCTCTGAAATAGAAAAAGAAAGAAAGAATACTCAGGTATGTGTAGGATCATGATGGGCCAAAAAGTGGCAATATGATGGGTATGTGTAGAGTATGTGGCTGACGACTTTCCTTTTACCCAAAATTGATGAAATGAAAAGGATTTTTAAAAGATATTCTTAGCTTTCCACCAATATAAATTATGCTTTAAATTTTGAATTTAATAAATAATTATTATTTATTTTCTATTGGAATTATGACTAAAGTCCTAATTGATAGGCTGATTGAAAAATATCTATAGCTTTCAAATGGTATCACATTTTTTGAATTTGAAACATGCATCACATACTATAGGATTAAAAAAAAAATTCATGAAGTTTTGACCAAGTTAAGGTGGTCAGACATACGATTTTTTATATTTTTTAAAAGTTGTAATAAAAAATTCATAATTAATTATTTATTTAAAAAAATTACAAAAAAATATGCATCACATTGGGACATGAGTCCTCTGCTCACATATAAAATATTATCATTTTATTGTGGTTAAGTTAGTTAAAACCAGACACCTACTTCTTATTTTTTCCCTAAAATTTAAGTACTCTTGCATTGAAATTTCAAATTTTCATAAAATAGATTTAAAATAAACCTAGTAGTTTAGAAACTAAATTCAATTTCTTACATATTCTATTCTTACATATTTTTGAAATAATATAGATAACTTATTCAAATTTTTACGCCAAGTTGCCTAACTCTAATTTTTCTAAATTTTTTGCCACTTAAGGGCCTATTTTTTCCATGATGATCTTGCACATACCCACTCAAGTCCACAAATATCTAAAGAGTGGTCAATGGGACTTGCACATACAAAATATACACACCAAACATTACAATTCTAAACATTACAAGTCCAGACATGACTAAAAAAAATGTAAAACTTGTTAAATCTATATAAAATAATGAAAACCAACTTCTCCCAACATAATTCTAAACAAAGATTTGTTATAAAGAAAGAAAGAAAATTGCGGGAAAAATTTCCCCTTTATCTCTAAGCACAAAGCAAAGAGACCTTCAAAATTATACATTTTAATAGCTTCTATAACCTCGAGTTGGCAAAAATAGATTGCTACAAGGGTAAACTGAAAAAAAAAACCCAATATAGTGAATTTAACTTAAACTAGAGAAAACAAGCAAAGTTCCTCAAAACCCAATACCTAATAAAGTTCCTCAAAAGCCTCTCAAAACATCTTGGTACCATTTTCCTATGAAATCAAATTGTATTTATTTTTAATTAATGTTCTAGATAGCACATAGTCTACCATTAGAATGGAGAATATCAGTATCAGATTTAGGTCACACTTAGTCTATCATCAAAATAGACAATCTATCATTAGAATATTAGTATCAGATTTAGGAATGTACAGAATTTGTAGGAGACATTAAGCTTTCACATATGTTCTGGAATTGACTTATGATCAAATAGATAATCATTATTAGTATCAATCCATTGACATTAAATCTTAGAATCCATTATGAAACGATATGTAGAATTGCATATACATTATTTTTAACATCCTGTTATGTGTAAGCTTATTTTCAAGAGATTTCTATTTATTTGCATCTCAAAGCTTTACATTTGAGAGATAAACTTCACTTAACAAGAATTATACTAGGGGATATTTATTTACATCACACATAATGCATGAGATAGATAATCATTTCCAAAAGATACTCCATTAGCTGCTTGTTGCTATTGTAGTTCTACAAAACATCAGAAAAAATGAACGAAAATAATTAACACTCAATTAAACTGCAGAAAATATATTCAAATTTGAAAATTGAACCTCACTAAACTAATTATACAAGTGTTCATTTACATGTTGTACCTAATGGATCATATGAACACCTATTGACCTATAACACAAGTTTTGTTTCTAAAGAAAAAATAAAAATGCATGTGAGAAAACTTTATTATTTTAGTTATGCACTGTGGCTATAGTAATAGAATATGGTAGGTAATTTTGTAAGCTTTATATAAAAGACAATAATAGTAGGTAATAGCTTGGAGTGGATGACAATCTGCAAGTAGATAAACATGAGGTTGAACATGCTAAATGTCACTACTAGTTGACAAGAATTTATCTATAAAATAAAATAAAGAAAATAGTAATAAAAATAAATGGGTGAATTCAAAAAAATAGATGGCTTCCATTGTGGAAAGTTTTTTTTGTCTAGTGTTAAATCTGCATATCTTGTTTCTCCCTTGTAATGATCGATCTTAGATCCAGAACACCTTCTATTACCATTAAACCTAGGTTGGGTAATTACCACCATCCCACAAGGGTGCAATCTTTCCATTGTCCTGCATTAGGTAAAGGAGTAAAAACCTACTCAGTAGTGAACACAAATGCATCAGTAAATAAACAAGCATATTATGATCTTTTTGTAAGAGAAATTTTTTTAAATGAAAGGCTTTCCACAATGCCATCCATGGGGTGCGAACCCTAAACACAATCTGATCAACACCTATCAAATCGTGATGACTCACTTTTATTCAACAACATATACATAAATATATAAATTGAAACCAACTTACTGTGTTGCGTTTCAATCTGATTCCTCACACCATGCTTTCTTGTGGTTCTTACATTGTGCTTTCATTGATTTACCACATTATATTTCTGCAACATACCGTTTCCTTCTTTACCAATTCCAGAAAACTCCAAAAAGATCAGCAAGCTATGTGTTTTCTGCAACATATTCATTTTCCATCAAACCTACAAAACAAAGAAAGCAAAAAAAATTGGGTGGATTTTTTTTCAAATTGGGCTTTAAACCTCTCGCAAAACCGGACAACCTCCCACTCATTTTTAATTTTTAAAATTACCGCTCATTTTCATTTTTAAAATTGTCTACGGAAATATCCATCCTCCCATCCATTTCTGTTTGTTTCATTTCCATCCGTCAAGTATTTTCCTCGGTGTGTTTGGTCCAATGCATAGGATGGGGGATGGGGGGTATGATATCATGTTACATATATAGGTGCTTTTTGTCTATGAGTTAGCTTTCTCCCCTAAGGTTTATTGTGGGCTAATAAAACGTATACTCGTAAGTTTATATAAACCTACACTAAACATTGATATTTAATAGAATGATTTAGTTTTGTGATTGAAGATTGAATATCAAATAACTATGATTTTGACTTAAAATCAAAATGTCTTAGGATCCAAGAAGGTCTATTCTATAGTTGTAGTTAAATAGTTATAAGATATTATGTTTTTAGTTATTTAAAATAAATTTAAATAATTTTTTAAAATGTGTGGGAAGTCTATAGTCTATGGATAAAATCTACTAGATGTAATGCATTTGGATAGTGTGATATTTAATTGAAATCTTAATGTATAGTGTCTAGCATGTCTCCAAACATCTTGTAGAGGGTACATGAACAATCTCTTTGCTGGATAAGAGATAAATTTATTTAATTATTCTCATAGTTAACTTTGATATTGGTTATAGTGGAACTTAAGAAGGAAATGGAGCATAATGGTGGTGCTTATTTATCAACTAGAACTCATATACAATAATTTCCACATTATATGCTTTGTAATTGAATGTGGAGTATTTTTACATAATGGATGGGCCTAATGGAAATTGTAACCTCCATAAGAATAAGTACACAAAGATGGGGGACCAAAAAGTGACCAAAAGTATATTTTGGTTGATTGTCCATATAATGCAAATTACCTATAACACACTCACATCATTGTCCGGTCACTAGTAGAGCTATAACATGAGTTATAATGTGAGAATGTTATAAGAAAGGGAATTATAATTGGAAACAAATCATATTGTTGAAAATATTCTAAAAACTATTGTGGAGGCTCTTACTTTAAGGCTACACCATCTTCTTCCCTAAATTACTTCCTTAAATCTGTAAAATATTATGACCATATTCAACAACCACTTATCTTTTTTATGCTTCACAATTTATGATTTGAACCCTAGTTTGTGTGCTTAGTTAAAATTATCCTCTTAATACTTTTGATTTCATTGCCATTAATGGCCATAAATCTAATTCTTTCAAAAAAATTCACACATCCACCAAAGTTGTCCTTTGGATCCTACCATCTATGTGCTTGCTACAAAATGATTTGGCTATCTCTTACCTAATGTTGTATTATAGAACTTGGTGGGAGACATTTCTTTTCACAATCTCATAGTATATAAGTTATTTATGATGACTTTGTAGATGAATATTTTCTTACCCTTTTGGAGGACAAAATAAATATTATAATCAAGCCCAAAAATGCCTATATGTTTTCTACAAGACTTTAGGGTCAAGTATTGAATGACAAAAATCTCAATGTTAGAGACAATCTATATTAGCTAAGCTTAACTAGTAAAAATCTTATGGTTGGAAATAGATTGGTCATGGATAAGTTTTCATATTCCTTGGCATTCATTTTTCCGTCCAAGCCTCTCCTTCCCCCCTTGGAAAGTTTTTATTTCCATAATTGAGAAGGAATTATCCTATTGCATTATTAAGCCTCTTTCTTTTATAGGCCAAGAATATAGGTGCGTTCCAAAATTATGGTTGCTATGTATATGTTTATTACTCTTATTGTTGGGATGCTTTCAAAGCTTCCTACTTTAAGGTTAAGAAACTTGTACAAGGGATTTCTTATGGGAATATTCTAATAATAATAAAGGATTCCATCATGTGGCTTAAGAGTTGTGTTAGGTATCCTTTATGATTGTAGAGACCTAGGGTTGATTTCAATCTAAAGCCAATGGTTATCATTTTTACTATATGGATGACTAGCTCACCCTTTAAGGACATGAAGCATGTTGAAACTTAATTTATGGGTCTTAGGCTTAGAAGGGTCCTGGTTTTTATACTCTTCTCATTCTAAAGGAACCTATTCAATTTTAGGGAACTTTTTTTTATTAAAATCATGTATGGAAATATTTAGAGACATATCAAATAATATTGATTTAGTTCCTTGAACATGCTTCATAAAATTGGGCTTAGAAGTTTAAAACCTTGGTAGAATGATTGCAAATGGTACCTAGACATGTCACTTCCCACCTATAGACC